>BJFM01001152.1:26792-37776 GCA_016586285.1 Arothron firmamentum | reverse complement strand
CACACACACACACACACACACACACACACACACACACACACACACACACACACACACAGTAAATGTGGCTTTAATTAAACTTAATTCTTTGATATGCAGAGACGCCCACAAAGTCATCTTCTCCAGGGTCCCCCTGCCGTTAATCCCCACATTCTCCACCCCCACCACATCTCTTTGTGCCTGGGGACGCGCTGGACTGCTGACCGGGGTCCGAACATACCAGAGCGCTTTTGTTCCTGAGCCCCGGCAGCACGTTTTGCTGAGCTGGCCCCTGCAGCCAGACAACAGCGTCCAGCGGCAGATCCGAGAGCGCGCCTCGGACCGAGTCCGAGGCGTGGACGCGCCGCCGCTGCGCGCTCCAACACTGCCGGTATAAAACTGAAGCGCCAGGACTTCCCAAAGCTCTACACGCATCGCTTCCAAAGTGCTTCTAGTTACGTTCCCAATCTAGGTAAGGCTGCATCTCCACTGTCACACACACACACACACACACACACACACACACACACACACACACACACACACACACACACACACACTCTAGAAACTAAAAGCATCCTCTGTTGGGTGTGCATTTGTTTCCTGGAACGAGTTTTGATTTGATTGACACTAAATAATCAGAGGTGAGGATGTGTTCCGGAGTGTGAGGAAACTCGCAGGCAGATGTTTATCCTTCCTCTCTCTCTTTCTTGAATTGCCTCATCAGGAGGAAAAGATGTACAGAACTACAAGGTCCCCCATGATGCAGCCACTGGTCAACTCAGGAATGGGCATGGCTCCTTTTTTCAAGGTAAATATTTCTCTATATTTCTCAAAAACACAGTGTTTATTGTCTGTCATCTCTGGTTGACAGTCAGCTAAAGGAGGACACGGGATAACGCTCTCTGAACCCCGCAGGTGACTGTGTTCGAGCAGGAACATTTCCAGGGCAAGTGTCTGGAGTTCACTTCCGAGTGCTGCAACATTCAGGAGTGCGGACTAGACAACATCCGCTCCATCAGGGTGGAGAGCGGAGCGTAAGTCTCTAACCTCTGCAACAAAAGCTGCAGAAGCGACCCTGCGCTAACGCCTCTGCTCGTCTCCCCGAACAGCTGGGTGGGCTTTGAGCACCATGACTTCCAGGGTCAGCAGTTCATCCTGGAGAGAGGAGAGTACCCCCACTGGGACGCCTACAGCGGCTCCCTCTCCTACCACGTGGAGCGTCTCATGTCTCTGCGTCCCATCTACTGCGCTGTAAGTCGCATCCTCTTTTCAAACGTCCCCAGGACAATCAAATTTCAAAGATCTCAACTCATCTACCCCCCCCTCAGTCCCACAAGAGCAGCCGCATGATCATCTTTGAGAAGGAGAACTTCATGGGCCGCAGCGTGGACATCTGTGATGACTACCCGTCTCTGCAGGCCATGGGCTGGATGATGCCTGAGGTTGGCTCCATGCACGTGCAGTGCGGCGCGTAAGTCCACTCTTCACGATGTCCAAATATGATTGCATCCTGGACCCTTAACTCTGCACGCCGAGATTGCTAATGGCCTCCCTGGTCTCTCTGTGCCCCCCCGTAGCTTTGTGTGCTACCAGTTCCCTGGCTACAGAGGCCAGCAGTACATCATGGAGTGTGAGAGACACAGCGGAGACTACCAGCACTGGAAGAACTGGGGCTCCCACTGCCAGACCCCTCAGATCCAGTCCATCAGACGCATCCAGCACTGAGAGCGGGACGTCCTGAAATTGTCACAGCAGCTCCCAATCCACCTCCATCTTCCTCTTTCCCCCAATCCCCCCCTCTTTCTTTTTATCAGCCCTCCCTTCCTCTTGACTTGAGCCGCAACAGTCGCAACACAGCTGACACACAGCCGCAGCCAGAGGGTGATGAGAGGCGATCTCGCACTGGCGGAGCACACGGAAACACACCCACTCTCTCTCTCTCACACACACACACACACACACACACACACACACACACACACACACACACACACACACACACACACACACACACACACACACACACTGACGCTCATAAAGTGTCTTTTTACTTGGTTTAGAGGTTCCTACATACTCACATACAAACACACACCTGCGCTGTGCCAGCACCCCCGAAGTGGGGGTGGGGGGGTGACGCTCCATCATCATCCTGGGGAACCTCCCCCGCTGCTTCGGTGCAGCTCAGATGGGTTTTGTTGTTGTGTAGGTTGATCCACAGGTTAATTACCAATAAAGAAAATTTCACCTCATGTTTCTTCTTTCATTCCGCCAGCTCGACTTTAAAATCCGCTGTTGAGAATTTTGCAGTTTTTTTAATTTGTTATTTAATTATTTAATTTATTTATCTGTTTCACTCTAACTGAATTTTGAAACAGTAGTAAAACTATATGTGGGTCAAAGCTGTTAAATATTCATTTAACGTGAAGCAAATGCATCTGAGGGTTCCTCTCAAAGTTCAAACAGCATGGTTCACGTTTCAGGTTAATGGTAAGAAAATATAGAAATATACGATACTGATATTAGAAACACATCACGAAGTAATAAAAATGAATTAAAGTAAAGCTCCTGTTATTGGTTTGATCTTTAAAACCAGTTTCAGAAGGCTGAAGGAATATGAAGAAATGATCAAATAACATGTGCAAATATTGCATGTTTTAACTTGTTTGCTCTAGAGCCGTTCTCCTAACAGTTATAATAAAAAAACAATCTCTACAGTTACACAAGGTGCACTAAATGCTTTACCTTTCTGTGAAAGGTCAATGACGTCCGTTCACCCAAGTGAGGTGACGTGTGGAAACGTCACCTCCCTGTTTTTGTTTACCCACTAAATCTTCAAAATTATCGCCCTGCCCTCCTGCTGAAGAGCGGATCTATTTTGGTTGCGTCCCTGCCGTCCTGTCTCGTGTTGCTGCTTGAGTAACAAACCCTGTCCTGTCGGGCTCTCACGCTGGGGCCCTTCAGCGGGATGACAGCGAAGCAGAAGCACATGTAATCTGATTTGGGCCACCAGCGACTTTATCTCATCTTTTAAGAGCTTTCCAAGTGTTTAAGGTTGTGATGGAGTCAGAAACAGCCCATGAATCACAAAGATGTTTTATTGCTGAAACGAGAATTCTTAACGAAACAGAGTAAAATAAGGAAGACAGGAGTTTTCCAGGAATACCGTCAGAACTGAGAAACTGAGATTACAGATCTGGACAAATAAAATAACAATATTTACAACTAATAAAACCCTCCTGAATCCTTTTGCCATTACATGAACCTTTCTTATTCTACATTTCTGTTTTTTCTTTAACACACAACAGTTAAAACAAACTTAACTGCATAAAAATGACAAAATCTCGATCATAGTGGTGATCACCAAACTGTTCACATAAAAACAAGAACTACACATTTGTCATGTTAAAAAAGAAGTTCTAATCACATTTGTCAATGTGATCTGAAACCAAGTTTGGAAGTCCGGCTCAAAGCTCTTCTTTACCTAAAACAATGATGAAGCAAACCAAATGAGCTGAAGAGCACTTGATCCTCATTGAGTCCTCATGGTCAATCTAGAAAAAAGGAATTTACTGTGTGGAGGTTTTCTGAGGAAGATTCAAAATAACACAAAGAAGCAGGAATGCACTGAACCTGAACATGACAGCAGGGAGACTGTGTGTAACTGTAGCACAGAGAGCTGTGATGGGTGGAGCCTGCTAACTAACAACGTTGATCTCTTCCTCTTCCGCTTCGTTCTGGTATTTTAAAGTCTCTGACCAGGGAGCACTCATCTGATGAGTCACAGGGCTGGAGCCTCCAAGCACGTCAATGTCTTCGTCGTCCCCGTCTCCATCCACGACGATGATCTCGTCACAGCTGCTGTGCTCCAGCTCCTCGGTGTTGGAGGACTCCTCAGCCTCCCTCAGGTGGATTTCCTTCCATTCTGCTTTGTCCTCTTGCGAAGCTTCTGCAACACTCAGTGAAAGGGTCACCACATCGATCACCTCCTCCGCCTCCCCGGCTGCCGGTTCACAGTTTGGAGTTCTGGGCTGGGGTGTGCTGGGCGAGGTCGCGTGGGACATTTGTTCAAGGCAAAGCCTCTTGCTCCCAGAGGCATCCTCACTTCTCTGTCCCTGGACCTCTGCTTTCCTCCTGTTCCCCTTCCTGGCAGCTTCTTGTGGCTGGGCAGTTGTGTCTTCCTCCGGTATGTCATTGATTTTCTGGAGTTGCTCTCCTGTGCAGAGCTGCTCTGCAGGCTGGCCATTTCCAGATAAATCAAGAACATTCCCGTTTTTGGGTCTGCCTCTGCTGCGCCCTCTACGGTGTCTGTGCTGTTTGAGTGGCGGCTCCAGCAAAAGCGCACAATCCTGCAAAACAGAGGGGATTGGTGAACACCTACAATCACGCTCTGCATTCAGCAAACGCGCTTCAGGATGAATGCTCACCACACTTGCCGCTCTCAACTTGCTCCTGATTGGGTACATCTTTTTGTCTGTCCACAGTATCTGACTTTTGTCGTCACTTCTGCATTTCCCGGAGCTGCTCTCAGTTTTTCCACTCTGGAAAAGCACGCAGGGAAGAGCATATTATAGCAGCTCCATCCACCTCAGAGAGCGCCAGCACTTCTGCTAGCTGGACTAGTGCAGAAATGTGGGACACCTTGTTGTTGTTCAGGTTGTCGTTTGCCGGCAGGATCATTCTGTCTGGCAGGGGGGCCCTTCTCCCCAGCTTCACCACAGGCATCTGCCTGAGCTGAAGGTTTTCTTGCTTTTGAAGCTGTCTGATGTTCAGCTCACTTGGCGGCGCCAAATCCTTCAGTCTCTGCTGCGACGGCAGATGTTCCTTTCTTCCTCTTCTCTTTTGTGGCTTTTTAGGAGCGCTCTTTTTTCTGCTATTGCTACGTTTTGAGCGAGTAGCGTTGCTAGCTGAATCCCTCCGCGGCCGTGACTGGACCGGCGTTCTGGTTCCAGCGAGCTGTTGGTTGGCTGCTTGAGAGCTCCCTGCTGGAGACCGTGTCTGACACCGACCAACCGCCTCATCTTCTGCAGCATTGCAGCCGTGAACCTCCTGCTCGAAGGCGGAGAGGAAGCTCTCCAGCATCTCTCTGAAATCCGACTCTCCCTGCTGCTGAGCAACAGGGCCAGAACGACCACCCTTCACAAAGGCATGGCCGTGCTGTCTGGTTTCTGTACTGGTGGAAATGGGATACGTACAGCTGCCGCTAGCGGCTGGGGGGACCGGCTGAGTGCTGCTATGTGGAAAAATATCCAGGCCCATCATTACTTCCTCCAGTAAACGATTGATTTGCTCTACCTGCTCGTCGTGAGGCGATGGTGGGGCCGCAGCGTTGTGGAGGAGCGATGACGCTGGAGACACGTACGAGCCTGCGGACGAGCACAGGCCAGGTGATGGTGATGGGTGGAGGGAGGGAGTGGAGGTTGGTGCCGTGCGTAGATTGTTGAATCGACTGGGAGGAGACAGGAAGCCATCTGCTGGCTTGGCCTTCACACTCGAAAGTGGGAACTCGTCCTGTAACTGGTGAAATGGGTCCGTTCAAAACGGCTACAAGAAAGCTTCTGCATCTTAACACAGATGCTGTAAAGTGGTTAGAATAATGTTAAAACACTTTTTGTAAGTTTACAGAGAGTTTTTGAGGGTACCTATGGCAGTATATTAGCACCACAGTGTGTAGGAAAAAAAGGTACTTTCATACCTTTGCATTATTACATCCTTCCGCTCTGGCTCTGCCTCCCTCATTCAACGGATCGTCTTTCTTCAGGGATACCTTACTCATCTTCTCAGGTCCCCTCCTTCTCCTCTTGGGTAAATTTTCTCTCGTCTTCAAGGAGAGCTTCCTGCCGGCAGCTCCTCCACCTTGACCTGTCCTGGAAGACCTCGTGCTGCCCCTCTGCAGCAGCAACTTCTGCAGCGCGCTTAACCCCACCTCCTGCACATCCACCGTTTCCGTAAACCCACCTCTGCCACTCCCTGCAGCTCTTGCTGGAGGTCTCCCCGGTCTTCTTTTACATGCTCCGGCTCTCTGTGTAGCTTCTGATTTCTGCCTCCGGCCTTTTGGTCGGCCTCTAAGCGACTGCTTTTCCTGCTTCTCTGGGTTCAGGAAGTCATTGATATATCCCGAGATGTTGCCTTTAAATTGCTCAAAACTTGAGTCATCCCATTCCTGTCCTGCTGCTACCTGGGAGGAGGTCCTCCCGCTCTGAGCGTGCACAATGCTCGGCGTCTCTCGGCTGAACAACGAAGAAAAGGACGGTGGGGGATCCAAGACAACAGAAGAAGGTCCAGCCACTGTGGATTCTTGCAAAGAACCCATGGGAGCAAAGGAGGGCTGAGGGGTTTGATTTTCATTTGGTGGGTATAGGAGTGATATGGGGATGAAAGGAATTTGCTGTGGAATAACACTGGAGTCTGTATGTCTTAGGTTCTGTAAACAGGTCACATCAATGGTCTCAAAGGTCGATTCTGGAGCCATTGTGTTTACTTGCAGCTGTTCTGTCTGAGTCCACATGTCTTTAATGCCACCTGACAGCCTCTCTTTCCACATAATAGTGCTCCCATCCCTAACATCTCTCACCTGCTTCTCCTCTCTCTTCTCCTTTTCTAACAATGGCTCGGTCTGCACACCCACCTCTACCCACTGGCTATTTTCACCATGTTTTGTTGTGACCTCCACCAGCCCGTGGATGCCCAGCTTGGCTGCAGCAGAAACGGCCTCTTGTTTTTCCTTCTCCCCCTCTCCCGCCATCTCACCAGAGTACATCAAGCTTACCAGGCGGAGAAGCGTGCCCGCTCTGAGGGCCTGAAACTCGAGCAGTCGACTCTGTCCAGGCGGAGGAGATGGCGTGGAGGAGAGCACAGAAGCAATGTGAGGGCTGATGGCTGACAGAATACAGCTGTGGGCTGGTACTGATATATCTGGAGGAAATGACAGATAGCAATAATGGTTATAGCATCCACAACTTCTTAATTACACTAGTGAACCCCAAGAATGTCAGAATGGCGTCATAAACCTAATGATAAATGAATTATCAAGTATAATTTTTTAAATGTGAAAATATGATGATGCACGGATCAAATTTATACAGATAGTTAGGCGATCCAAGTTTAAAAACCACTGCTTTCTATGCAAGCCTCCTATCCTGAGTGTTAATTAAAAATGTGAGATTAAGGTGTTTAAATATACCTTCAGTCTTCAGCATGGTGTCGCAAAAGTGGCGGCACTGTTGCTGTCTTTGCAGCTCGGTGAGGAGGAGGACTTTAAAGCCAGGTTTCTGGTAGCACCACATCTCTCCATCTACTGCAGAACAATATCAGGAGGAAAAGACTACAAGATAAGTGACAAATATTTGTTGCACTGAGTTAAAGAAAAAAAACACAACTAAATTTTTACAAACAACACAGACCCTGTCCTCTCTGCTCGATTTAAATTTTGCATACAGCAGATTTATTTCCATTTTCAAACATTTTGAAAAATCTGTGGCACTGCAGGCACTAATGGGTTGTCACTAGAGTAACACTAGAAGCTGAATAAACTTAAAATGTGCATGTTGAAAGCTCGTTTTAGGTGATAGTACAATAAATAATGTGTATATTAAGATGCTCACATTTATTTCAAAATCCAATTTGCATTATCCCTGCGTTAATTACAGAAAACACAGCACAATATAATAAGCTTAATAAATAATTCGTGTATTTAACATTTTAATCCATCACTTGTTTTGTCATTTACAGTTTGACACTTAATTTGGAGCTCAAGTAGCCACACCTGCGAGTTAGCCACATTGCTGACTAGCTGGTCAGCTAGCGCTGGAACACACGTCCCTGGGCAAGCAGCTGTAAACTTGTTGTAATTAATTAACATGCGGTGACACGTTCCAATTATTTCTAATAACAACTCACAGCATGAGGGGAAAATTGGTTTAACATCGTGGACGGTTCATAGAGGCGAATCGATGGAGGTCAGGTGACGGACATGGTCTTCACTCACCTGAATGATGTATCAAAACTCCCTGCAAAGTGGTCTGTAGGCCAAGGAAATTGAACTGTTTTGTATTTTACGGCGTGTTGAAAATTAAAACTTTAGTAGTGCATATTTTTCAGATGTTCTGTTTTCCCCGCGTTGTTTTTTCTGTCCGCTTTGGTCAGGTCATTTCAGTCCAACGTGGTCAGCACCGGCTAGACACATGGCTGTAGTGAATCGCCTGACCACCAGGGGGCGACGACCTCACAAAACGGTCGTGATTGTACAGCACAAAAGACAGCAAAAAGCTTTTTTAACTTCCCTTTATGCTTTTAAATTAAGTTAATTACATTTATAGACATTCATATAACTAGGCGATAGGTTAATTTCATACAAATTAAATGGTGCATTATTATTTCAGGTTTTTTTTAAATTAATAATACACATGTTTTTGTTCTCTAAGTATGTAGATCAGTGATTTGATAAGGGAGGTTCGTGTCCTAAAATAGAATAAAATCTGTTTTGTTTTATGTTTTTTTTATTTAAACTGTTCAAATGAAGTATAGGTTAAACAAATATGAGACAATCAGATAATACACTATTTCATCATATTAAGCTAACAAAATTCAACATAAACCATAATTGTTAAAAATAAATAAATAAATAAATAAATAAATAAAAGCAAATCGTACGTGGTTGTGTAATTATGTGTAGTTGTACTTCCATCAACATTCACCAGTAAAGTTAAATACAGACTTCAAACAATACCAAGCAGTCACATGTTTAGATTTTGTCTGAAAATTGATGCTTTTTTGTTGTTTTATTGTAAAAAATAAAAATAAAAATAAAAAATTACCTATTCTTGGTTTATGATGGGAAAAATCCCAATCAAAACCAGTATCAAAAACTTAATCCAAAGTTGTTAATGAAAATCAGTATTGTTGATTGAGAAATGTTTTTGAAGGCTATGACCAAACACACACTAACAATATTTGTTGCAAAACTCTGGCAGTTAATTATGAAAGTTATTACTAGATGAAGTAGAATGGTGTAAAGACAAATATCAAGAAAACGTCTTAAAGTCAAATCATGACCTGAGCAGGGGTAAGCATTAAAAGTAAATATGGCGTGAAATCTGTAACTTAAAAAACAAAGATTTCTCACACAAGTATGATCCATGGGAGACATGGCGTAATCCTTGACGTTTAAAGACATATTCTTTAGATTGTCTCATTGTTTCTGTGCTGTTCAAGAGTCATGTTCTCCAGGTATGGGGAAGGGATATTTCCAAGCACCTTGGCTGGTCTTGGAGGGTCTGGAGCAGGCCGGGGCCAACGCTCATCGAACTTCACAAAAAACAGTGGGTCTTTGAAGGGTCCTCCATAAATAATGGCCTGCATGAGGTAGACGAGGGCCAGGATCATGCCGCTGATGAGGAAGAACGGGATAAACGGCCTCAGGTGGTGCCACGCCACCCTGAGTCCATAGCTCAGGCTGCTCAGTCCACCCTGCTTGGCTGTGTGAGTGGTGCTGCGGGAGGATGCCGGTGCTGGGGCACGAGTAGCAGACGTGTCATCTGACGAACCGCGAACAACCACAGAATCCATCTCCATGTCCAGGGGGAGTCTGAGCAGTTCCCGTGCTCCTCCACTACAAAGCAGGTCCAGGAATCATAAGAAAGGAGACAGAGACCCACACCTGACGTGGACACTCTGTGAAGAATCTGTTGCTGGGGTCCTCGCCACACTCGTTTCTCTCCCAACATGTGCGATGTCACTTCAGTGCTACATTCGCAGCTCTGTGCTGGATGTCAATGTCGCAGCTTGTGTTTGAGCTCCACAGTGTGAGGGAGGAAATGTTCATAAGTGTAGCTCCAAATAGAAAGTGACACCAAGTGGTAGCATGAAGGGAGGGGGCCTGCTGCATTTTATGGTCTCATGTTTAATGAAGAGTGCTTGTGTGGACCAGCTGCTCAGGTTTCACTTGTTGCTCATACAGAGAAGACACAGAACTGAATCATTTCGTGGCAGTTTATGAACTAAGAGAGCAGAAGTTACCAGAATCAACTTTTAATTACTTCCTAACAGGCCCAGATTCAAAGTCTACCAAAACCTCCGGACTTAGAACTTTAAATACAATATTTGGCTCTTATATATTGAAACTAATTATTGTATTGTATTGTCAAACTGTTTGGCCCTGTAAGACACTCTTTCCTAACATTTATAAGGATAACTTTTTGGAACAACTGCCTGAACAAATGTAAGGTCTTCTGAGTGCCTCATGATCCTGCAGGTTCACAATGAAACATCAACTCTTTTTTGTGCTAAAATTGCCTAAAACACACATCGAGTGTGAGTGCAAGTCATTTCACGTGCTTTATCATTCCTTGAACAAGCAGTTCAATTTAACATCAATGCTATGATTCTTTACCATCTCATTTTTTAAATCTTCAGATGGAGATATACTTTAGGGAAATAGTGCTGCTGCGTATTTAATAATAAACTGCTATAGAACTTGTAACTGTACAAATTTATTCCCTTATATATAATGTTCTTTGACAAACTATGAGGCTGTAAAATGAGAGTCAAAATAAAACTGAACATTATAGTTGCACTTTAGTTATTTGGAACTACTTAATGTCCTCTCAGGGCGTAAGTGCTTCAGTGTTAAAAGTTTACAGTGGAACTGTCCTAGTGACACATTGATTCCATAATCCGTTAAATATCAAGCATTCACACAGACAGGCATTTAAAGCCCCCGTGATCCCACAGCTGCTTCTCAAAGCTGTGTGGGATCCATGTCAGATGTGCTGCATGCTGGAAAGCCACAACACTTCCATGTCCTCGCACAACCCCCCCCGTGTTGTGTTGACACACGTGGAGTCGAGAGGTCCATAAACACAACAGGTATTTCCTGTCAGTAACAGGAGACAACAGTAAACCAGAGGATGTCAACACATTTTTTTTTCAAGCCTGTGACAAGTTTATTTGAGTATAAGCAGGTATGGAGGCTAGGATGTTTGGTTAGAAAAGGCCTGATGTGGTG
>BJFM01001152.1:0-25692 GCA_016586285.1 Arothron firmamentum | reverse complement strand
GGTCCATGTTCATACTCTCACTCACTCACACTCTCTCTCTCTCTCACACACACACACACACACACACCTGCGCTTTCTGGCCTGTGCTCAACTCAACAAAGGGAGAGAGAAATAAACTCTTAACAGGAAATGAACCCTATACATCATTCTAAATCTACTGGTAGACCAACGATTGTGTCAGTCTGTCCCAACCTCCCAACAATCCCAGTAAAGGAACCATTTAAATTAATGAGCCAAAACTAATGCAGTCATCCAATTTCTCTTTTATATACAGTATATACCCTAAACAAGAGCCTACTTACACATTTATCATTAGAATGTTTGCAATAACACGAGAACCATGGCAATTTTCCAAGATGCTGATGATAGGAAGGAAAAAAGCAAGCAGGATGACAACACCAGAATGAAAATGATTGTCAATAAATGTGATTGCCATTACAGAAGAAAAAAAGTATATATATTTCTGCTGCTACAATTAAACAAATTCATCAGTGGGTATGTCTCTGTGTGTATGTGTGTGTGTGTTGCACAGATTAGGCTGCAACAGAACCATTTTCTTTGGATGTTGTCCCCAATCTCTCCATCTGAGAGTTGATAGAGGGGAGGGACAGAGTCTTTAAGTGGATCCTCTCTCCTCAGTAGCAGTGGTAGGGCAGGCTGGGCCCAGTTTGGGTGATGCACACAATCAGTTTTTCTGGAAAAAAAAACAGATTAAAGGTCACTAATTAAAATCGAGTTGGGAAAAAAGAAAAAATCTATTCATGTCTTTCCTCACTGTAAATATAAAAAGCAATACAAGGACTCAATACATGGTATAAGTATGACTAAGACAGTATTGATATCAGAATAACTTATTTTCAACAATAAAGGTATTCTGTTCAAAAATAGAAATATTTACAGAGCAAATTGTTTGGAGCAGATTGAACAAACAACCCCCTCAAAAAATGAATGTGTAAATCAGAATATATGGTCTCATTACTTTGTGCATGAAGTCAATCTTCTTTCCCATTATTTAACACAGAAATGACAGATATTAAATGAATCAACTTTTGCCATATTGGCCAAATTTGAGTTGTAATACCATTCACAGCCACAAGAGTCCACTATATTTCTTACCATTTGCAAAAGAGTAAAATAAGAGTAAACATGGGCCCTGCTAGTAGTTTTAAATCAGATATATTGTTGTTGTGGGCCCCTCAATTTAAACGAGGGGTAGAGCTGTGGAGAATATGTCTATTTGTGCTTACATACTAATCGGACAATGCTAAAGTATCAAAGTTCTGCTATTATGATAACATTACTGCCCAAATATTGTAGGATTTACATCCTTATTGTTATACTAATGCAAGAAGAGCACCTTGCATTGTACTCTACCAGCTTGTTAATACAAAACATTAGAACAGCTAAATGTCTCCAATAAACCACTGTGGACATACCAGGCTCCACTCAAGGTCTAAGTTATAGGAAACAAGAGGAGTTCAGTAAATTCATGCAGGACAAGAGGTCGGTTAGACATACCATGCTGTAACATGCAGAGGGGGAGAAGGGGGGAGGGGGGCTAACCGTCGTAGGAGTCCAACAAGGGCAAGGAGCCCTTTCTGCCCCCATACACCCCTCGCTGAGAGACAACCAGAGATAGAAATAAGATGGTGAAGAGGTGACAGCAAGAAAAGAAAATTCAAAAATTATCAAGTGTTAAAAGCAGCCAAAGTGCAATTTGGGAAATTCAGTGGTAGAGACTGAAAGTTAGTCATGTTAAATGAGCGATTCAACAAGTGAGGGCGACATGACTGCAAGTACCGGTAAAGTGTCAGTGGTTTCATCCAGAGTATGTCTCCTCTCCCTCTGGTCCAGTGTAGAGTAGGCCTCTGAGGGGAAAAAAAGATCATAACAATGAGGGGAAAGAGTAATACTGTGTCACGTTCTAGAAAAATTCCACATGAGAATCACTCAAAATATACTCACCAGGGCCAAGGTCATTTAGTGGAATCATGTCCCTCTTCTCCCCTGTATTAAAAGAAGGAAAGTCTGAATTCACACAACACAAACACAGTGGCTTCAAATGTGTAGTCTGAGAATTAAATGTCCAATATTTCTCTTAATCACTCATCTCTTGCACACACCTCTCTCTAGCAGTGGCGTGGTGTTCTCCTCGTGGGTGCCGTTTGTTCGGGTACTTGGCCCATTAGTGGTGCCCGAGCTAAGATTCATCATGAAATCTGTCTTTTTCCAACCGTCTTTCTCAAGGGGTCGACGCAGTTCTTTGTGGGCCCAGACCAGCTGCAGCACCTGGCCGGCCCCCCGAACTTCACGGTCGGAGTGTTTGCTGTAGGACGCCGATATATTCACACATTGCTTTTAGGATCACAAATAGCTGCAACACAAAAACAGCTGACATCTGCATGTTCCCAACACACTTACCCATCCTTATTGATGAGCACCAGCCTTTCTATGCCCTGGGAGGCTCTGAGAGTCTTTGCTGCTTCTAGATTGTTGCCCAAAACCTCAGCAAGTGTGCTCAGCACAGACACAACTGTTTCCTCTGAGAGAGCACGCCCCGGCTGACTGTGGCCCCCCGGCAAGTTAGCCACAAGATTAGGCACTGCATGCAAACCTACTTGAGAAAAAATGGAGTGAAATTCTACACAAACCTGCAGATGCATACAAATTTGAAGAATATTTCAACAATGTGCAATTAAAAAGAATACTTTTCTAAACTATAGCTAATTTTATCACAGCAACAACTTTAACAGACACATGCATGCAATGTCGTTACCAAGCAATTCGCAGTTGCGGTTGTCGATGGCAAGGTTTCTCAAGGCACCAGACATTGCCCGAACTACACGGTCATTGCCATGAGCCAAAAGCTCTGCCATCATGGGAAGACCTTTCTCCAGACGCACTGTGGCTCGTATATATCGACCATACTGAAGAAGGAAAAAAACAAACAAACAAAAAAAGGGGTTATTCCAGAAACTTTACAGTGACACCTTGACAGTAATGCTGAATCTAAAAATGGCACGTACAGTCCATCTCCCAGCACACAGGTTCTGGATGGCACCTGCAGCAGCCTCCAGCACTGAGGGATTCTTGCTTTCTCTGAGCAGCGACGTGTAGACACGGACCACCTCTGGTTGGAACAACAGCTCATAACCTAAAAGGACACAGAAAAACATTCATTCAAAACATTACAACATGTGCAGTGCACAACTAGACGTGCAAAAAATTGTGCATGCAACTGAACAGAAGCATTATTAGGAAACTTAAACATTCATGAATTATGAATGATTAGAAGGGGGAAAGATACCTTTGGCAGGCGTCGTCCTCTTTGGGATATCAACCAGATCTGCAGTGCCGTCATCTCCATCCTTCTTCCCTACAATAATTAATAACATTAAAAATAAATATTGAGCCAAACAAGCAAGGCAGAAGACTGGTTGGTTATTCTTAGTCCTCAGGGTACAACCCTGAAAAAAGCTGACTGTGTCAAATGTGAAATAAATAATGCAATTACTGGCACATCTGTTTGAATCTTGGTTTTTAAGACAATTTCATGAAGGGTGTACATGTAAAATGTGACCATGCAATCTGTAAAACAAGCACATTGAACATGCAACTCTCTTGGTTTGACATCAGGCAATCATGCTCATGAAGGTAACATCAACTCAAACTGAACTTCTATGATGAAGAATAATTGTGCGTTAGTAAAATGAACAATGAGAGCCTTAAATACGAGTTAAGCAGAACACAAAGGGAAGAATCTTACCTTTAGAAAACCACTCATCTAAACACAGCAGAGGAAATAAACAAGGGAGGAATGAAAGGCGAGAGAGGGAGAAGAGACAGGAGGGGGAAGAGGAGGAAAACCGAGCATGAAAAAAAAGAGCGACAGGTGTTTCTGCCACAAACAAGATCGAATGTACCAGCATCTAGCCGCCTTTCATTAAGATACCTGTAAGTTTTACCTGACTTGTCATTCAAAATAATTAAACCCTTTCATTCCGGATTAATTTATGTGCGATGGTGTCGTTTGTTCGGCAAAGCCAGTATGAAAAGAAACTGGACCAAAGCCTAAATAAAAGACCCACTGATTTGTCATGAGTCGCGTATTTCGATATGTGATACTGACCTTTGCCTTTTCGAGAACCAAAGCAACCACCTTTGTTAGCCGGGGGTGGGCCCTGGTTAATGGCCACTGTCTCCACAAAGCGCTCACAGCCTGGAACTTCACGGTGAACCTGATAAGATAGATTCCTCAAGAGACAGACGCAGTTCTCCACCAACTGCAGGAAGAGTAAAAAAATGTTAATATGAAGATGGAAAACAGAATTTAATGCCACAGAACCACAGAAATAAACTGTCTGCCAGAAGAGAATGTGGTACCTTGTTATCCACATCTTTGCGGCTGATCTGTGACTGGACAATGTACATGAGTGAATCCACTAGCCCTGTGCACTCCCTCAGCTTTCGCCTGGCCTCACTGCGTTCTGAACTCACATTCCTTTGGAGAAAAATGAAAAGTTAAACCCACAATTACGTGTCTTAGTTCTTAACATCATTCTCTCCTCTTTCGTAAGATCTTTCTGTAGTTCAGCAACTGGTAATTTGAGTACCTAAGGCAGCCAGCACTGTTGGTCAAGGCAATCTCCCATTCCAGATGGCGTGGTTTGCAGCTTTCTTCCCCTCCGTTGCTCCCTCGTTCCCAACCAGAGTGAGGAACAATCACTTCATCTACTACAGCGTGTAAGGCGTGGTCTACGATCTCCATTTTTACAGAGTCATGGGACGAAAGGTTCCACAAGGTGCCTGGGAAAACACCAGAAATAATAATCCAAACGCATTTACTTCTTTTTTAGTAATAAATAAACACTTAACTTTGAGACCCGCATCCCGATGTTTTTACCTGTTATAGTGTCTGTTAGGTCTTGATTGTGGGTTTTTCTCAGCAGCCTGACTAGAGCTGGCACTCCATCACAGTTTTTTATGGCAATTTTGTTGTCTTGGTCCCGTCCATAAGAGATATTCTTTAATGCCCCACAAGCAGAGTGGTGCACCTCCTTGTTTGGGTGGTCCAGCATTGACACCAAGGATGGGATGCCCTTCAGGCGACGCACTTCTGACTTGACCTACACACAGGCAAAAAGCAAGCACATCAAGGATTATTTACCATAGCAAAAAATGATTAATTAATTAAATAATGTAATTAATCAATTTGACTCTCACCTTATCATTTTTGAATGTAAGGTGCTGGAGGAAAGCAGCTGCATTGGTCTTGACTGGGTCCAGGCGATAGTTAAGCATAGCGATGACCTCCGGCAGCTCTGGCTGTCTCCATGAAGTGGGAGCACCCTTCCTTAGTGTGCCGTCCAAAGAAGCCATGCTTCCCATTCCCCTCTCCATTGTCATAGGTACGCCCCAAGAATAAGGATCGACTCCTCCCATGTCACCATCCAGAGTGTCTTCACAGCTCCTGCACATCGCAGAAAAAACCTCACTTAATGTCCAATTTGATTTTTTTTAATGTGATATAACAAGAAGGCACTGCGTTTTTGATTTTACCGAAGCCTACGTCTGTCCATCCCACCAGGCCCGGGTCCTAGGCGTGGCATGGTGCCATACCCTCCAGGGTGCATTGGTGGTGGCCCCATACCGTAGTCGTCATATCCCACACTGCGCTGGTCATCTTCCAAACCGTAGAGGCCTTGGCCATATCGCATCTCCAATGCTGAGCCCAGGGCCCTCATCCCCCTGCTCATGACCTGGGGCTGTGCTGCGTAAGGGTCAATCTGTTGGCGGCTTGGGGCCCGGTAGCCAGAATCCAGGGTCCTGTAACCATCCACTGGCCTGGAGGGAATGAAAAAAGACTAAGTCAACATTTTTAAGCATCCACCTTCAGACTGATGTGACACTAAATTTGGTTCAAACAAAAATAGAAAATTGATGCTAGGCAGCGGAATGATACCTGTATCGGTCATCCATGTGTGAACCCCTGCTCAAACTAGGGTATGCCTCGGAGGGTGGGCCTCCCCGGTAGTCGTCATAACCCCCCACTGGACCGTAGTGGTAGTTCCTGGGCACTGTGGCTGTGGGATAGTCTACTCCAGGCTGCCTGTATGGGCGGTCCAGTGTGGCACTGTAGCCGCCCATACCAGACAGTGACAACCCCCCGTCAATCGCCAGAGCATCACCGGGCATGACTGTACGTGAAACCGGTTTCTTCATCTGAAATAAAACAGTTGCATGAGTTCCAGTTCCATCAATTTTATTTTGTTCTCCTTGACTTGTGATGAATCTGAAAACAAAGTTTGACCATTACCCCTAACTCTGAGCGTCGGCCCGTTCCCTCCTCCGAAAACACCGAGTGTACTTCCTGGCGGTCATCGTCCGGTGTGTAGCTCTCTTCGAGAGCGCCATGTGCAGGGTCAACCATTCTGTACTGTAGCAAATTCACGACAACCAAACAGTCAATGACACCGAGGTGTATGAATACAGGAAAACATGCTGCAAAGTTTCCACCTTAAGCTGTACCTGTGTGCCGTTTATGTACGAGTCTGCTAGTTTCAGTCGATCTATGTCTGCATCCCCAAAACAACCGTTCTGGAGCAGGGAAGGAAAAAAAACACACAAATGAAACCCATTGATAAAATAAAAATTAATTAAGCATGTTATCAAAAACAACACATTTTTATTCGTATTCAAAAAACTAACTGCTGATGGCTATCACCCAGATGGTGTTAGCGTTGCCAAAGCATGTTTGGCGCTAGACAAGCGGTCTTTGCCAGCCAGCTGCCAGACTTGTGGGTGGCAATTTTTGGGTTTTCTAGTCACTGTGATGTCACTCATGGTTACTTCTCTTCTCAGTATTTGCTGTAGTATTTCTGTGAATTTCACAAGAAAAAACATGCCAGGGAAACAGGTTTTTTAATTTAGGAAGGGAAATGCTGATTAAACTTGAGCACATTACAGCTGATCCCTTAATTTACTCTAAATATACAAATACTACTTGAATTTGGACAAATGTGCACATTCTGTTTTTGGCAACAGATTATAGTCTTCGTCATATTTTTAATCTTTTACACAAAGACCTACACCGTTAAACACAAGACCTAAAATTGCTGCTTGTTTTCTCTGCCTTCACCCTCTAGCTGCCCCATACCAAACAAATACGCTACTTCCAAGGATTCTAAGAAGTAAACACAGGATCTAATCTACAGTGTGTCAGCAAGATTGCTTGCAAAAAAATGTAAAACCATATAATCTCCGTAATTTAGTCTTCCATGTCATGTTTTTCCATTTCAAAACAGTGGCCTCAAGATTGTGGCCTCAAAAACATCTAAATGAGGAGGTTGAAAAGTTCACTAGACAGAAACATTACAGTTTTGCACTGTCAAACATTAGCAACATAAATTAATGGCATTAACAGGTTGTAATTTCTTATGAGTAGAAAAGGTCAACATTAATATATTAGTGTAATGAAATACTCATACCTGTGAACTCAAAACGATGTGTTTATCAAGAAATACACACAATGTAGCAGACAAGTGTACAGCAGGAACATCAGCCAATGGAACAGCATGTCACAGAAAATGTATATAAAATAGACAACAGTGAAGAAAGCATGGCATGCTGGAACACAGAAGAAAATAACATAGATTCCAAGGTGAGTCCCAATGAAAGGCGCTTTGTCTGCGTCATGATATATCTGTTGAAAGATAGTGAAACCATGCTAAAAGTGTGTGATGACTCGCAATGTCCCGAAAATCGCAGTCGCTGGTATCAGGTAACGTTACACCACCTTGGGTAAGAGTCCAAACAACTTAAAGATGTCACACTTAACACTCTTGACAAACAACTAAAATCAACTTCCAAAGTCAAAGGTTTAAATCTGTTTCATTTCAGTAAAGGCATTATTAAAATATGACTTCTTTGATTCAACAGGTTACATCTTGTGTGCACCAAAATTTAGTTAAAAAAAAAAAAAAAAATTCCTTCTCACACAATGCTGTGGTATGTTGTACAGTACATCAGAAAAGCAATCTGTTTACGTGGGTGGCAAGTGAATGCCTTGACACGTTTGGATGAATTCCAAGATTATTGCTTCAAAACGCAAGCACTGTTTCTTCAACTTGCAGTAAAGTGCTGTGAATGAAGTCTTCTCTGATCAATTGTTTTTATATTTTCCAATTCTCCACAACAGTATTTTGCATCTTTCTGTCCAGCTGGTAAAGTATGATTGAGTAATTATTTGCTTCACAGACTGCACAGACTTGGTGGTGTACAGTACATTGTTTTACCGTCCACTGTAATCAGTACGAACGCTAACGTCATTTACCTGATGGAAAATTCAGCTCTTTTCTTTAATATCTAATGATGCTCTGTGTGCAGGAATAAGCACAAATGGATGGACAAACAGATATTTAATAGGAGATGGTAAATTTATTCAGACACTTGCTGAGCATGGATGAAAAAAGAAGTATGGGCAAAGAAGTGATGCTTTGATGATTCAATGACTCAGAGGTGAAATCCCCCAATGGAGCTGATCCACACGCTGGGTGTTATGGGAAAAGTGAAGCTTTAGAAAGTCTGGGTGGGGGTCAGAGGGTTTGTTGGGGAGTGTTACCTGTGGGTGAGGGAGAGGGCGACCCAGGGCAGAGGGGCTCGTAGCAGGGAGGCCCACTCTCCTCCTCTCCTCCTCCAGTGCCCGGGTCAGCTGTTCAAACTGCACCTCCTGCTCCCTGACTGACTCCAGCAGAGCCGCTGCACTCTCACACTGCTCCATACACACTACACAGCCCCGAGAGGAAAGAGGGCCATTACACACAGCCTTCAGGGTTTCTATCGAAAAACATGCACGCGCCTCCCCGGGCACAATCAGCCGTTTACTCTGCTTCCTATACACTTTACACCAAGAGAGGATCACTACAGCCGCGTAACATACGGGTTTCGTGAAGTGAATCAAGTTCAGACGGTTGAACATCCATCAACAACAAAAGGATTACACAACAGGATTTGTCCTTTGGTCTTACTAATAATAATGAAGCATGCACAATCACTGCGTAGACATGTTAAGGCTTGATGGCAGACATAGAAACTTCACAGATTTAGATGAATTCTTTGGGCAAGTATCAAAATTGCCCTGTGGTATCTGTACCTAACCAAATCTGCAGAACAGAATCGATGTTTATGAGAGGTGAGTCAAATGGTTGCATCCCAAATCCTGCAGTAAAATTCTGGTCTGGACTTTAGAAACTGACAAACTTTTGTCCAAGCACAATCAGTTCAGCAGATCCATATTATTTCATACAAGAACAATTAAACTCAACAAATTGACAGAGCTGTAGAGAAATACAGCATTTGTCTTTATTGCCATGCAACAAACAAAGACAGACAACATGCATGATACACAAAAGGTGGAGTAGCAGTAATTCTACAGCTACTTGACCTTTTCTTTTTTTTTTTTTTTTGAGAAAATTCACATCTCACCTGTGGGTGTGGTCAGGAAGTAGAGGTGGGAGATCACGCCAAGGTCAGATGTCTAATGGCTCATGGGTAAAAGGTCACCGATCTACCAAGCCCAGAAGTAAATAGGAACAGACTGGAGGGGGAAAAACAAAAGCCAAAAGTGGAGGGAAGAGAATAATAAAGAGAGAGGGGAAGGGGGGGTTAGTGAGGAAAGAAGGCACCGCTGTTTGAAAAATAACAACATAGTGAGAATACCGAACATGTGTGTCAAAAGCAATGTGTTTGCAACGGAAGCAGAAAAACAGTAGGGACGTGTACAGTAGCTTCAGTCTTCAGACACACCCTGTGTTTACCTAACACAGAGAAGACAACAGAGCTGAAGCTGATCGTCCTGCAGATCGTTCTAGCCAGAAAACCCAAAAAAGGACACAAAAGAAGCATGTGCTCTTATTTTGTTCTTCCAACCCCTCTTTTCTAATCAACCCTCATTTAACCCTGCCCACTATGCTTCTCCTCTCAACTTACAGCCTCCCCCTCTTTGTCCTTTTGTTATCCTTGCAGTGTTCTGAAAGAAACACATTGTTATATCAGAGCCAAACAAGTGGAGACTGAGATTCCCTTATCTGCTGTGGAAGGTTGGCCTGCCATCAACCCTGGCTTCAAAGGTGAATAAACGCAACCATTGTGAGGAACACACACACACACACACACACACACACACACACACACACACACACACACACACACACACACACACACACACACACACACACACACACACACACACACACACCTGTATGACTGGTTGGACTAGTATGGTTGGATTAGTAGGCTGGGGAGGGGCTGCCAAATTTCTCTTTCCCAAAGTCTACTCCGTAGTTAACCTCAACAGACACATGCTTCTGATGGCCAAGTTTTAATAAATGTGGGGATAAACCTGCATTTTCTGATCAGCTAACGTGTGACAGGTGGCAGAAAAAGTTAATTGCAGCTAAACTGTTGAAACAATGAAAAATGATTCATGAAAAATGATTCATCCCTCTACACATCAAATTGTGCAAAAAAAAAAAGAATGATGTGATGATGTCATTTATAGACAGACAGCTATGACCTCACTGAGCTTGCGTTGGCCGTTCCTGTATTACTGTTAACAGAATGATCTGCATGAGATTGCTTAATAAGGAAAAAAACAAGACTAAGGTGTGTCCACTGTGGGAAAAGGAGAGAAAAGCAGAAGACTAAAAATGTGTACTTCACAAGGCAAAAGAATCTGTGAAAAAAAATTAAAAAAAATAAAAAATAAAAATAAAACCAGGATTGTTGTATAGCCTGAGTTCAACTGACAGGAAGCCATGATGTCAAAATCACACACGCAGTCAAGTGGTTCAGCTCCCCCGGAGCTATAACCTCCCACCTGAGTAAATCACCCACTGACGCCCTGTACCATTCATGCCTATATATGGTCATTACCAGGACCAGGGCTGATATTACCCACTACAAACAGGGGACACAGGGGCAGACAGGGGCTGCAAACAAATAACACAAGGAGAAGAAAACAGTAGTTTCACAGGGAGGCTACAGAGGACTGGAAGCAAATGGGGGAGTGAAATACACAAAGGAGCTTAGAAAACAAGACATGAGATAATCTTGCATTCCTGAAATTTACTACAGCAGCCCATCCATCAATTCAAAATCAAACTCCAACATTTTGTAATTTTTTTTTTCTAATGGAGAGGGAAAAAAAAGGATAATTATTTACTTGTTTCATTTGGCATATTTTCATCATGTTCCTCAGAATAAATCCACCATTAAAATGCCAGTACAATACCATTAAATTCCAGTAATGAGTCATCATTTGCATTATGAATTAAAAACAGTGATGGATAATTCTTGGCAAGAATGTTTGTTTGTGTTAGTGTGTGAGCATTTAGCTGTGGCCGGGGGAGAATTTGCAGCTGTCAGTCCGAGAGGTCGTGGAACAAAAACGTACTTGTTAAAGGGAGGGGATTAAATGTGTGTGTGAAAGAAAAATTGAAGTGCAAGGAGGACGTCATTTGACATACTTGACCGCAAGTACATCTGTGCATCTAGGAGGTGGTGTGTGGGTTGAGTTCATGAGACCGTGCGCTCACATGTCATCTGTCTACAGCTGCAGATATGGCCTTAAATTAAAAAGGGCCAGCTTGGGTTGGGGGTGGTGGAGTTGTATGAGATAAACCTCCATACACACACAGGGAGAGATGACCTGCAAAGTAACTTAAACTTTAAAGGAGTACTACCTCATAACAGCTTAAAATTTAACTTCATACTATATTAGCATATCTAGCTACTTGTCGCTGTATTTTGAAGCTGTTAGTTGTGGCCTTGAAAGTTAATCCTACGTTTCGTTGAACAATGAAAACAATCAACGCAGCCGCACTGCCACTACCCTTTCCCTCTTCCTGAGAAACAGGATGTTATGGATTCGACATCAGAGATGAGTAAAGGGACATAGCTGCTATTTAAGCTTGCTCAAAATCTGTTTTCCTAAACAGAATCCACGAGAGCTGATAAGTTGTAATAAACCACAAGCAATTGCTAGTTTCCTCCATACATTGGAAGGTGTTTTCAAGATAGGGGAAAAAAAGATCCCATGACTTTGCTGATCACTGGACCACTAACCACTTCCTACTTTACTGAAATTGTTTCTTTTTCTTCTGCTTTCAGTACTGAAATTCACAATCTTTTTACAATGTATTTTAGCTCAAGGCAGCACATTTTCCACTAAACGTAATTTATGAAACCAAGTGGAGTCTCAAACTGTAACTACTAATAATTCATTACCAAAAGAGGGAAAAACACAAAGAATCAAAACTGCGATTGAATTAATTTTATATCTGGTAGTAACAGTTACTACATCACATGTCCATTGTGCAGCATGACCGACAAGAACACTTCTTTAAAACGGCAAGAAAAAAGGTACAGACAAAAGTTGTGTTCAACTTATTGTAAAGACAACAGAGAAGTCACAAAGGTCGAGGACAGGTTACTTGGGACCTTTAAAAACCACTGGAAGTTAGTTTTTCAGCAGCGTGACTCACTTCACCCCCCCAGTCAGAAGTCATCTGTGACCGTACACACAGGAATCCAGTCTCTGTCCTCTTATTGAAACTGAAGATTAGAAATTCCCACCTTTTCCAAAAACAGCACACACTCAGACCGAAACCGCAGTCCTACAGACCACACATATGTCCGCGTAAGTGATTGTAGTTTGCCAATGATCTAGTGTGATGCCACAGACTATGGTTTAAGATGAGTGTGGCCCGTAATGGGATTGAAGTTTTAACCCACTAATCCACTTACTTCTAAACGCATTCTCACAACGTTACCATGCATGCACATACTTGGATAAACACAGTTTACACCCTCTCCAGATTAACCTGTACAAGCCAAGAGCTCTGGAATTGCTGAGTGGGAAGCATAAATCAACAATCAAACCATTACTTTAAGACAGTTGCAGACACCTGTGGTTAGTGGTGGCACCTGGACTGCATCAAACCAATCACAAACAGCACGTAAAAGTACGAATTGCAGCATGAAACCATTGAAAAGAACTAGTTTATTTACTCACTCGATCTGACAGTTATCCCCACCCAGTTCTTCTACCAAAACAAGTTCGCGCAGGACCCACCCAACAAGTTAACACGGTGACAAATGTAATAAGTCCAGCCTGAGTGGGGTGGAAGCCCACCATCTGTTAGAAGTCAGTTTCAAACTAATCTAAGTGCTCTTAATGCACAGGCGTCTCCTTGGATAAGTATACAAAAAAAATCCAATAATAACCAAGTTTGGAATCTACCAATTCACCTATTTCTGTATGGAGAACGTGGGAATAAGACCATTCTGGATTCGTCCTGGTAGTGACTTTGTTTCTTTACTAGGGAACGAAAACTCTATTTGCAATGTTGTAAAACCACCTGACCACCACGCTGTGTTGCGATTAGATGCGACTCTAAAGCATAACACAACTTGTTGTAACCCACAAACAGCATTTCACCAATCAAAGTCACACACGGCCATAGATCTGATCTGATAACGCGAAAAAGCGACCCGGGGCAGGAGCAACAAGCAGAGCTGGATGCGCTGCCGAGCCTTCGGCATAAAGTGACTATCACGAACAAAGGCTCGGCTCTTCCAGCACTGAATTACCTCCCGGTGTTTGTGCTAAAGCCACTGGGCAGAAAAATGACAACGCTGGAGATTCAGCCAGGCTCCGTTGAGTAAAATGTTCGCTCAGCACTCATATGACCTGGTTCGGCTGTCGTGCTACGTTAGCATCACAATAACCCACATAGCCTCCGCGAGCGGTGGCAGCAGCCAGGCTAACGTTACAAACAGATTAGCAACAAGGGCTGAAGTTAGCCTGCTCGGCTCGGCAACAATTTAAACCATTTTAAATTATTTATTTGCAATGGTGATGTCTACTCCGAGGGAGCAACAGAGAGGAGTCTAGGTGGTAAAGGAACAGCGGGTCTTAACTTTTAGTGTTAGCGGGCATTAGCCTAAAAGACTCGTTCCCGATACGTCGATGATGTGACCACTCCTTGCCAACGCTGCAGAGCACAATGTCTCTGGACACACGGCTTCCTGGCGCTAACCGATCTGTCTGTCAGGATCATGAATTAACTTACCTGGTAATAGAAAGCCTTACTCGGCCCGTTCTTCGCTATTCCGCTTTTATGGTGTCTTCTCCCCCTTTTCCTCCGTGCTCCCTTTCCTGGGTTCTGGGTCAAGCTCGTTAAAGACGAAGCTACATCACCGAATTGTGGAGAGGAGGGGGCGGGATCAACGAGCGGCGCTACCGTAAATACGGATCAAGGCGCCGCGTTACCGTAATGCCGGCCTCAGCCGGGTGTCTCACAGCCTTACAGGTGTTTCCCCGCCGTACAGGTAAAATCAAAAGGTCTTTTTTATACAGACCGATTTAAGCACATTAACCTTGTTAAAAAATATTGGGGTAATTTTCATAGAGCAGAGTAACATATACCGCTTCTTTCGCCCCCCCCCCTCTCCTCTCCCCGTCTCGCTCACATCATCGGAACAATGACTGAGAGGAAGCAGAAATTCGTGGGGGAAGTAAAACCGCGTTCCACACCAACGCGACAAAAGTGTTAGCACATACCACTTCTAACCATCCCTTCACACCCACCATTGATGACTAATCATCAAATGGGGTTAGGGTCGGAGAACAAGTTAACAGGATAAAAATAAACCTTCATTAAATGACTTGCTCATTATTTCTCTAGCTTGTGTTAATGTTGTGGCTTTTATTCCCCCTTTATTCCCTCTATCAATTTAAGCAAAAACAAGAAAGGATAATAAACCATACTTTAGTTTGGACAGAATGATGAACGATCTAAGGAACTTTAAGTATTCCTTTAATGCTGGGAATAGAGACAATGGTGCACCCTAGAGGTACAAAAGGATAAGGAACTACCAGATGTTGGGCGAAAAAATGCATAATGTCACTTTAAATGACAAAATCATACACAGAAACCGTCTAAAATAAATTATCAAAAAGAGAAAAAACAAATTCACATGGTATTGGAAATCTGTCAAAAAAGGGCCTTTAATAAAGCATGAGGAAAGTGTTTAAAAACACATGGATGTATGTGTTGCGGCCATCTTAACCTTCCTCGGGGCACTAAGGTATGGAAGGCCAAGATTGAGCCTGTACAAGATACTTTTAATACACAGTCCAAACGATAAAGAAATCCTGCAACAGTCACAACAGAGGTAGCTTTTAAGTAAAGTATGAACAGATTAAAAAAGAAACAATCCATTAAAATTCCAAATTTTGTTACTAAACCTTTTAAACATGTAGTAAATTATAAATATATGACTAAAGTTAAGGGAAGCTTGTGAACACTAGCAATTGTGTTAAATACATTTGCCAGCTACCACTCTGGCAAGTTCGTCAGTTCAGTTCAGTTCTTCAGTTCTAAGAAGCCTGAAGAACTGAAGAAGCCTTCTGGACAGAAGGCGAAACATCTTCAAGATCAACCTTTCTAAGTCCAGTTGCCTACAAAATCTAACCTTGGACAATTCTAAAATAACATTTAGAAACACCTTTTTCCTCAGATCAGATCTCAAAAGTGCTGTGTGTGACCATGTGTCGGCGCAGGTTGCTGAGGTTGTTGAAGCTGGCGGAGCACTGTATGCAGGTGTAGGGTTTCTCTCCAGAATGAGTCCTCAGATGGATTTTCAGGCTTCCACTATGCGTGAAGCGTTTCCCACACTGTGTGCAGGCGTACGGCTTCTCCCCCGTGTGAATACGTAGATGAATGGTCAGTGATGTCTTTTTGAAAAATGACTTCCCACAATAGGAACAAATGCGGGGGTTCTTGCTCATGTGAGTTGCCCTGTGTGCGATCAGGTCTTCGGGACTGATGAAGTGTCTGCCGCAGAAGCCGCAGTCAAGATCTTGGGGGTCACTTGGAATGAAGATATTTGGTTGCTGGGAGAACTGGCTGACATCACTTGGGTGTCCCATCTGACTATCAGTCCCAACAAAGGGCACATCTACTAAAGCTGGTGCCATTTGAGTGGATTGATTCTCCGGTTGACTGTTTCTTACCACTTCATCCCCCTTATCCTGCTGAGACGCCGTCATTAGCACTCTGTCAGCAGCACCTCGGGGGAAATTCAGGAGACTGTCATGGGTGACATTGTGGTAAGGAGACAAAGAGCTAAAGTCCTCAAGTTCAGAGGCAGTGAAGAGGCCATCGTCCATATCCTGCAGAGGGCCTTCCCCTCGTCCATGGACACTCAAAATTCTCAGCTCTTCACCAGCGTCTGCTGTACAGGAGGATTGTAAATCTAGAGATCCAGTGCCAACATCATTCTGATTGCTTTTGTGACCGATGAGCTTCTGGCCTAAAAATACAGACAAAAAAAAAAAAGATTGTGTATTAACAGCCTCTTCTGAAAAAGCCTAAAGCAATCACAGAGGAAATAAGCAACTATCTTTAAGTCAGATTTACTCAATGGCATCTAGAAATGGTACCTAAATCAAATTTCAGCTTCGCTATACATGACCATGCATAGTGAAAATGATGTAGACTCTATCGAACAACGCTGCGATACATAATGCCAACAACTGCAACAGGTCCATGATGCTGCTGGCAAAACTTGCAAAATAAAAAAAAGAAACAGCCGTAAGTGTTTTGTATGTGTTCCATTTTCACTTATAAGCCCAAACTCAGTCACACCAGATTAAAAAAAAAAAAAAAAAAAAGTCATACAGACAGACAGGCTGCACAATCTGAGCAAATGTCTATGTTTGTCTTCCTGTCTGTGAAAAACAGACTTTATCTGCTATGGTTTCCGAAACGAGAGATCAGCACAGATACATGCATGCACAGAATACCACAGGAATTTCAAAGAGGAAAAAAAGGAATTAGAGCATTTAAGAGAAGTTTTACACACAAGCCTGATAAAGTTTCAATAAAGCGGGGTTTGGATTTTTCAGAAACACAGACGCTTTACTCACGGCTTCAAATTGGTTTTACCAAAGTTTCGGGCAAAAAACGGGCAAATTTTGCATCTGATCTATAATAGCTTTGAGACATAACTAGTATGTACGCTATCACCACATTACGATAAACTATGAAGTTGACCCTTGCATATACAGAACTAAACTATTTATTTCTCTCATGAGAACACAGAAGTGTTCAGGTTCCCATATTGTTTTGATACTTAGTTGTGTTTGATGGCGTTCACATCCTAACCACATTCAAACTAATTAGAAATTATTTGACTGTACTATTAAGGTATTTGACCACAAGAGTGTGTGAAACATGAACTACTGTCTTGCACATGAAACCTCAGCATAAACCGTTTACCATTTAATAACGTTTCAGAGAAAGCAACTGGTCAAATTGATTGGTTTTCACCTCTCGTGATGTAGTTTTATGTTTTTGTAAAAACATCACTTGATACTGCATTCAATGACAAGTAGATGCATATCCTCACCTGTAACTGCTCCACATTCTCCGTCATCTTCATCTTTGATCAGGATGACGTCTTCCGTCTCCACATCCCCCTGCTGCGGTACACAAATTAGCATGAACACTTTAAAGAAATTAAATAATTACCAGTAAGTAACCATAATATACGACCTTAATACTAGTTACCCTTGTCTGAAGAGCAGATGGTTTGTTCTCTAGTTGCACTGACCCAGAAGCTTCTTCCCTCACAGCATTTTGTAATACTGGTAGCTTCATGAAAACTACAGAAGAAAAACAAAATGTTATATAACCCAGCGCCTGGAATCTGTCTGGAATCTCTTCCTTTTGTATATTATAGTTTGTTGTACAGCCACTATAGAGCAGGCATATTGGTAATATAGTATGTTATTGTTGACAGACGTGAGCTATTACTCTTTAAAGAAACAGCAAGAAAATGGAATTGCAGATTTGTTGATTTTCATGTGAGAAATGGGGTTAACGGATACCTGCCATGATTCCCAGCACTGCATTCTAAACTCTGAGATTAGCAGACCACACTGATAGAGAGACCCAAAAGGGGCACAAGAGGAACTTTCAAACAATGTAAAACTAAACCCTGGGAGAAGCATAAATGTTGGCTGACACAGACCAAAATACGAGTTTACTGATTGCACACGTTTTCTTTTTACTAATGCATAATATATCTACATTTTGCGAGCACCACGCAACATGCACATCAGGACAAACACTTCTGTTTGAACCAGGTCTATTGCTTTACTTCCATCTGAGCGAAGAACGCCGTTGACGTCATCACCCGAAGACTGTAGTTCTGAATATCGCAGTGACGCCACATGCCCTCTTTATATATATTATATAGATATGTTATATAGATATTTTGACAAAGCAATTCTACTCCATTCAGTGACTCTAAATAGTAAATAGCTTGTGAAATGGTGAGTTACGATGTGGAGATGATGTTTAATTTAAAGCGCTCCTCACCTTTAGGTTTAGCTCGTGGTTTGGGGACGTTTCCTTTTAACTGAGAAAAGCGGCTCGCAGGTCGGTTGTTCCTGGTTTGTAGCCGGAGAGAGAAAAGCTCAGTCCTCATCAAGCTCATCCTCGTCCTCAGGGCTTCGTTTTCTCTCAGACTCTGGGTCAGTTGCATGCAAAGAGACGCCGAGTTCTCCGAGAAGAGCTGACTGATTTCCGTCACCGCCGTTTTTACCAACACGTCCATAATGGACAGAAGCTGAGATTCCAGATTGATGCTTCCCGGCGGCATGTCTGTAGACATGTTTCACTTTGCTGCCTCCCAAACACGCCGGATGAAAGCGCCTGACAACACCCGTCGTGAAAGCCCGCAACAAAGAGTCCTGTTAGCATGAAGCTATTACCGTAAAGCGGGGCAGTGGCAGCTGCGGTGACGCATCGCCTATGAGCAGGGGCGCCGCCAGGGATTTTGGGCCCCATTACAAACAAATTTTGACATTGGGCCCCATCACCAAAGACCACAAGAACCCTGTGCAAGCGTTGTAACCACAGGTCCAGGATCCAATCCACCCAGTCAAAACTTGACGTAACTCTACCTTTTCAGATGTTTCGTCTCTTGTCAGATATAAAATGAAGGATTCGCTGCACACGAGGTGATTGATTTGCCTCTTCCTTTATTAGGTTATTTATTAGGTCTTCATGGCTTCAAACAGAAGTCACTTCGGTTGCATAAAATTGAAAGGTAGGGCAACTTGAATTGGAACACAAAACTGCACAATAATATATTCTAACCATTCCTGTTTGACTTTTTTTTTTTTTTTTCAAAGAGTCTGGTCTGGGCATCATGTTGCATTAATATCAATAGCCATTTCACAGTTACCACTGGCCCTTGCTTAGCCTGATTCACCAAGGGCCCCGGCGTCGAGCCTTCCTGCTTGCAAAGTCATTGATCAAAGAAAGTCTTTGAAGTCCAGCTTTCTAGCCCGTTGATTTTCAGTGGACAACATGGCAAGACTGCAAAGTCTATCCTGTGACATGTGTAACAGTCGACCTAAGGTAACTGCCTTTAAGACCCTCTCTAAGTTTACACGCCATCGACATGTGCTCTTTTTTTGTTCCTTTACCTGACGAGGCAGGACATGCTTTTTTTTTTTTTGGTCAGACTCCTTTTTGTTTCTTATTGTTATTATTAATTTTTTTGTGATAGCAAGGGTCCTGATTCAAATAAACGGCTGTCTGGACAATCTGTTTTCGCCATCTTTTTTTCCTCCTCCATAACCTGCTGTTGACACTGACCTGAATCGTCACAGGTGGATCTCAAATAGTATTTTTGTTTGTTTGTTTTTTTACTGTTTTGAGCTTTCTGAAAACTGTCTCAGCTCCAGAAACAGTAACAGGCAATGTGCAAAAAATATGTGCACCTCTCCAACTACACTCTGCAGTTGCAGCCCATGAATCCATGCATGAACGTTTTTGCGTTTTAAAAGTTACCTCAACAAACTGCCCCTTGTAGGAGCGCCAAAATCCAGTCAGCAACAAAATATCTGATTTCAAGTATTATTTGAGAAATTTCTGTGAAATTAACACAATCACTCAACGCTTCAACATGCCCAGCATCCCAAAAAGACTATAGGCTATAGCCTGGTTTTGATTGACATAATTACCATTATGTGATAAAAGAAAAGGTATTTGACAGCAAAACAAAATAGCATTGTTATCTTGAATTAGTAAACAGAGAAAAAAGAGACAAAAACATTATGTCACGTTGCTCACCTTCTGGTGGGGGTTCATGTGGTTGGAGGGGCTGTGGGGAGACTTTGCACCTGGTGACATAGTTGCTGAGTCTGGTAGGGAGGGCGGGGAAACCCATTTAGTTCATTTAGCTAAACATCTCATCAGTTAAACATCTCACTGTGGACATCAAACTAGCAAACAGCTTGATTTCAACCACTCAAAGACTATACCAACCTTTCCTTGAGAAAAACTGGGTGACATACTGTCAGCTTTTGATCTCTCCTTCCTCTTTCTTTTTTCTCTCTCTCCTCTTTTGGAACCCAGACTTTGCTTTACTACACATCGCAGCCTCTCTGCCCTCTGACAACTCAGACTGTGGCGGACAAGGCACACTGACTAGTGTGACTTGAGTAAATAAGATGTAAAATAATATGAGTTGTGTGTTTAATGACCTTATTTTTAATCAAATATTAATAATGATTCTAATTTTTCTTTGAGGGGTGGGAGGGCCCCCTGTCAGTCACGGGCCCTTACAATCATTCTAATTTTTTTCAATAATTAGTATTTTTGAGTGTAGAATATTTCCAAAGTGCAATATATTCCTTCTTCAAAGTAGTAGAAAATTTATCAGTAATTAATAGTATTAAACACAATTGGTTTTTAGTGTATTAATATTAGTAGGGATGGTAGTATATTATTTTGGAAATATACAAAAAGACACTGGAGCTGCACATTTCTGGTTCTGCTTTATGTGCTCCAAAAAAAACAAAACATAAATCCACACAATCGTGAAAAACAAAATGAAAGTCCACTCATTCAAACATAAACATCACATCATCAGTGCTGAGATGAGGCTGGTTTTGCCTCTTTACTGATCCAGATGTTATTCTAAACTAAGACTCATTATCAACCACTCAACCAACCAACACAATTTATTTTGGTCTTTTTTGTATTTGAACTATTTTCTAGGCCTCTTGCCCTTCGTGTGCCTCCATCTCACAGCCCATCGATGCATTTTCTTCATCACCAGTTCCCCCAGTCTCTGTGTCACCCCCTTTTTCATCTTGACACTCTGCTGTCTCCTCTGGTTCTCCCTCATCTTTTTCACCTCCTTCTGCAGATTTGTCTTTCCCCTCATTTTCTTTGTCCTTCCTCTCTTTTTCTATTTTGCAGAGACTGTGACACAAGGCCTGAACATATGTGAAGACGCTCATGGGGTCAGGGTTGTTCCCCATCTTCAGCATGTCATCCACTTCCAACAGAGGGTAGCAGTCAGCCAGAGACCTGAGGCAGAAATCAAAATTAGAATATAATACAACATATGGCAGTAATACAAATGGTGAGAATAGAAATAAATAAAGCAAATATCAAGCACTTTAAGTGTAAGTATGTACCTTGTAATAGTGAGAGTATTCTGTTTTTTTCTTTTGCTGTTAGCATCTTAACAGTGCAATTATTTCTATGCATAAACCTACCTGACAATAAAACATTATTTTGATGAGAATATTTTTTCCTATTACAGGAAAGAAAAAAGAAATGATTTTTATAAATCCCGTTTTTATTAAAAACACGTGCAGTAGACACTTTGGAAATTGCATTTTTTTTTAAAAACATCTAATCATCTATCATTTAACAGATATTGTTGTAATTTGAATACATCTTTTATTTATGTATTTGTGTGTGTGTGTTTTTTTTTAGTATATTTGTGCTTTTTCTAGAAGGACATAAGTAAATAAATATACTAGTTAGTGGGTAACATGGTTATTGGTTATTTTGGGACGGAGAGGCAAAATGTGTTAGTAAGACTAGGAAATGATAAAGCTATTGAAATATTTTATACTCTGCAGTTTGGAAGGCCAGGGTGAAGTTTTTCTCCCGTTCTTTTGGATTCAATGAACTGAAATCAAAAGCATCAGGAAAGAACCGATGGACCAGAGCACAGAAGGCCATCCCATTACACCAGGACGACGAGAAGTTTTCTATGTTGACATCCTGAAAGGGAAAAATACACAAAGACATCCGTGGGGAAAGATGTAGAGACGCACCAGGGATTCTGTTTTCATTTGTTCCTCTCTCATCACTGACCTTGTAGTTGCGGGTTTTGTTCTGACACCAGTGGAGAATCTTCTGTTTGATCGAAGCTCCCGTAGCTGCGGCTGTGGCTGACCGCTGAAGCTTGAAGTTTCGGGGAATGGGTGTCCTGCAAAGTGAAATATTTTTCCTTCATCCTGTCATCTTGATAACTTTTTTTTTTTTTTTTTTACCAGGAAAGGAGACTTACTCAGGGGCCCCTTGTTGGAACTTGGCAATGATGTCCTTTTTAGCAGATGATCTAATGGTGCGTGCAGACGTTCTTGGTCGGGAGACTGATGAGGGAGGACCACTCTTCTTTTTTGTCTTCCCTTGTTTTTCGGCCCCTGTAAGCTGTGGCTTGTCTTTCACCTTGTCTGGGTCATTTTGGTTTTGCTTCTCAACCCCCCCTTTTGCCTTTTCGCTCTCTTCTTTTTCCCCACCCTCTGTTTTCAATTGCTCTTTCTCTGTTTTTTCCTCAGCACGATCACATTCCTTGACCGCTTCCAACTTCTTCTCTTTAGTGTTCCCCTCATCCTTTTCCTCCTTTACGTCAGCATCAGTGGAAGGCTTATCGGTGTCATCTTCAGCACCACTGCTGCCATCTCCAGCATGTGTTGATGCCCGTTGGGGCTCGTCTCCGGCCACGGTGTCCCGCTCTGGTGCTGAATCTTTCACCCTGCTCATCTCTTTTTCTGATCTGGCCTGATCTTCTTCCATTTCTCCTGCCAAAGGATCGCTACCTCCATCTTTACAGTCCACTGGCTCTTGCTCATCTGTCTGAATTAAGAACACCAGAACATTTGTAATCAATCTGCATAGATTGTCAAATCAATTTTAGGTCATAAGTCTCCTTGATCATTAGATGTAGTATTATCATTAGGGTTTGATGAATAAATTGATATTTACATACAATAGATATTTTAGCTTGTGTAATGCAAGGAGAGCTGTCATTTCACCCATCTTCATTCAGAGTCTATGATTAAGATGAACCATTAATCAAGAAACACAGATTTCACTGTCCTTATTTAAAATGCACAATGAAGTGTTTCACTTTTGTTATTGATATTGGGAATCAAAAACATCTGAGTCTCCCATTCTAAAGGAAAATAGTTTGCTTCAGGAATTCAAAAGCCGGAACCTGTCATGGTACATAGTCGGGGGAATACACATGATTTAGAGTAGCGCAGGCCTGACGGTGTTGCTTTCAGCTCCATCTTTTACCCTTTAACCAAGACATCTTCCACACTGGCTATGTGGAGTTTGTTTTCCTTCTTTAGAAATGTAGCACACTGTAAACTATTAAACTTTTCATAAATGTGCGGAATTGATAGGTATCAAGAATAGGAACAAAACTCAGAACATTTGGCATTCTCCGGTCTGGATTTTGTCTGGTAACAAAGAAAAGGTTTTTCACAGTCAGCGATTGCATCCCTGATAACATTTGCACTGATGTTACTAATGATGATGATATGCTATTAGTATTAATCTGAACACAATAGGGCATAAAGCAGTTTTCATCTTAAATGCTTTAATGCTAAGACTCCTTTTAACCTGGTAAACTCAAGAGAGTGTGTAGAAAGCTTTGCATTACATATGTCATCCTCTGTTCCTGCAGCCAGGAGTTAAAACAGGTGCAGCAGACTTCTGTGTCCAGCTGTCCATGCACATCTGTCATCACCATAAATCCTCCCCAACGGTAGCACCATTACTGCCAATGTCTGGCGTTTGATTGGGAAATGTATTAAAACAGAAAGCACCCACAAACCTGGTTGTTGTTGGTATCATCCAGACTGGTTATCTCTGGCTCTGACATCTTCTGTGATTCTATATCCATGAGTTCCACACCAGGGCGTCTGCCCAAGTTCAAATCAGGTTTTTCTGAAGCGGTAAACTCCTCTCTTCCTCAGAGCGTTTTTCAGTCAGTGTCAGGACCCACACTCGACGTTTCTCCCTGTCTGGCGTTTGAGATGTGTCCCCTGGTTTGTGGATATCCGCCTTTAACCCCCGCTCACTCGACACCCCCACCCCCTGCCTTGTGAGGATTCCTATGCTTACTTTATCTGACCTTTTGAACAACAGAGGCTCCTGAAATAGTCGTACTGACATGGACGCGGCGCAATGAAACAGACAGCTGTGTCTGTTGTGGAAACCACGGCTGCCCACACAAACGTACAGTCCGTTAGGTGTGTGTGTGTGTGTGTGTGTGTGTGTGTGTGTGTGTGTGTGTGTGTGTGTGTGTGTGTCCTCGCAAATACACTATCAGCCACTTCCTTTTCATTTATGTTTCTGTCATGTTTAATAACTTAATTCTATGAGAAATAAAGACTCACATAGAGCTCATAAGATCGTACAGCCCGTCAGTCTGTCACCTACAATAACAATCTTTTTCCGTCTATCAAGCTTTAATTTGTAGATTCATTGGCACAATATTCAAAGAATTGCCAGAATCTGTCTGCTTCAACGAACTGGTGGCTTTAAAATAACTCTTTAATTCATCTCCTCCTCCCTTCTGAGACTTAGGACTATAAATATGCCGACACCTTCTTGTGTATCTGATCTGCCCCCTCCCTCACAGGCCAGCCACTCAAGCAGAGCCATGCATCTGCTGCAGTCTGTAGTAGAATAAAAGTTACATCATATTTTCAAGGAGAAGAAAGGAAAAATAAAAGGTGTGTGTTTTAGTGTGAGATAAACAGCTGTTTATAATGTGAGATGTGTAAAATGAAATAAATATTAACTCATTAACTACACTTTATAAAAGATTAGTGTTTTTTTCAGTGCAATCACTAAATTGTAGCTATTCTGTAGATTCTTAAAAAAATGCCTTCTTCTTATCCTGTTCTTGTCAACTCTTTCATTATTGCCTCATTGAGAGAATAACCTTTAATTTAACCTTTTTTAACACATTCATTTTGTATTTATATGAAGAGGTGCACTTTCAGACAAAGTTGGCACTTTAACAAGTATATGTAAGATTTTCTTTATTCGGGACATTTAAATTTAATGAGATGGTGCATTGTTCCCATCTAGAGCATGCGTCAAGTTTGGAAACCAAAGTTTAATTTTATGAATGTGCTGTTGGGATCTGAATTCAGACACTTGTCAGGTTTAAATGGTACTACATAAATAAACTCAACTCAACTGGTCAAAGTGACATTTCATTACTAAAAGATATCTGTAGATAAATAATTTAAAGGAGTTCTGTCATAACTATCAAGTTAGCAGTTCAAATGCAGCCCTGGTGACCAGTGTCTGAGTGTCACTGGCTATATGCAGTAAGGTACTTTGAAATTGTGCAGCTGAAGATCTGATGACTTTGATTAGCTCCTTGAGCTTCATACAGCTGTTGCACGTTAGAGTGATTGTGGAGGTTTGGCTCATTGTCCAGCAGCTGTGTGTCATCAACACATTAACCTCTGATTGGTCGGTGCTGGACCTGACAACC
>BJFM01001151.1:86755-101126 GCA_016586285.1 Arothron firmamentum | reverse complement strand
GGGGGGGGGGGGGGGGTGCTTATTTGTCGTTATTGTGATTGCCAGGTTTCCAAGAAATGATTTACGCGTAGCGAAAATAAATAACGAAGGATAATTAGCTAAAAACCAGCTTATTGTTGCGGAGGCCTCAGCACAGCTGAGGGTGCCTGGATGTATTCTTGCGGGGGACGAGGGTGGGGAGAGGTAAATAAGAGAGAGATGAAAAGAAAGGAATCATGGTTGGTTAAAGGGGGGGGGGGTTAATGTACTATAACCAACAGTTCCTTTTTCCCCCCCTTATCCATTATAGAGAAATTGTGTTATTAAAACTGCAAACATGGGGGAAACATCGGTGGGTTTGCGCCTGGGATGCCGGCAGAGGGAAAGAACCCGCGTTGGGGAGAGGATGGATGATATGGATGTGGTAGGAGCTGTGTATGTGTGTGTGTGTGTGTGTGTGTGTGTGTGTGTGTGTGTGTGTGTGTGTCCGCGCGCGTGCTGGGAGGGGTTGTCTGTAGCAATGCAGGAAGAATGTGATGGAGGCGTGGTAGGATGGGCAGGGAAACCGGAGGAGGGGGCATGAAGGTAGAAAATGTCTTTCAAGAGATAAGAATGGAGCATAGGAGCGCTACGGCAATACATGACTGCATCGCTGGAGATGCAGTGTAACCCGCAGTCCAGGAAGAGGTGTGAAGCCAAACAGGAAAAGCCGATGAAAAAAAAGTTTGCCTCTGTGTGTGTGTGTATGTGTGTGTTTGTGCCTGCAAGAAAGTTAATACAGATGCAGGTGTGGGTACCGACATGTGAAAAGGAAGTGAAAAGGATGGATGTGAATGTGTGCGTGCATGGCAACGAGTGGTGGTGCAGAGAGAGGAGAATAAGGGGCTGAGTTGTTTTCTAGAGACAATAGCCATGGATGACTGGGTAAGATCTTTGGGGGGAGGATGCTTGGGAGACCAGAGAATGGTAGGGGCATCCCTGCGAGAACCGAGCAGGGGCGTGGGTGGAGTTGCGGGGGCTCGAGCAGCATGTGGGAGAAGAGAGCTGGGAGTGGAGTGGAGTGAAAAAGGATGGTGAATAATTATCAGTAAATTCTCTTCTGAAAATGCGGTTTGAAAAGGAAAGGACGAGAACGGTAAAGGTGACCGAGCTTGAGCCGTAGCTACAACCCCTAAGCCCTAACCCTAACCGCCAGCCCAAATGAGAGCAAGCAGCTGCTGGATAGTAGTGCCACTGCTATCTTCAAAAAAAAACCCCACTCTTGTCGTTACCACGGACACTGTGTTAGCAACAGCCTCAGTTAAGATTAATGACCGGACCAGAAATTTGGGCGTGAAGTGGAAAGACGCAGCAGGGATGGAGGGTGTGAGGTGAAAGGAAAGATGTTTTCCCTGCACCTGTTGCTGACAGGGAGGAGGCTATTATGTTTTCTCTGGTGGAAATTACTGTGTTTTCCTCACACTGCTGCAAACCTGATGACTTTAGTGCACAAAAGGACCGAGGTACTATATATAATTTATATTTCCTGACAGAAGCAGGGACACTGAGCATGGAGACGCAGAAGGTCCTCATTTCTTTTCCACAATAAAAGCAGTTGGTTGACTAAATTTCTGCTGGGAAACACAACATTATTTTCTAGTTTGTTTGCTTTCCCCCCCTTTTATACACTGTAGACATGCAGAAAATATTAAGAAAAATATAAAGTCATTTGCAGATGGAGTGTGTCAGCAGAGGATGAGTTGCTGCAGTTATGTTTGTGTTTGTGTGTGTGTGTGTGTGTGTGTGTGTGTGTGTGTGTGTGTGTGTGTGTGTGTGTGTGTGTGTGTGTGCATGTGGTGGGTTGATTTTAGCTGCGGTGAGGACTGCGGCTTGGAGACCTCGACCACATGTAAAATGTGGTTTGAATCTGAAACACACGGTGGGGTGGAAGGGCAGAAGTGGGTTAGAGAGAAGGAGGTGAGAGGCTAAAAAAAGGGAAAGAAGAAAAATTAGGACTCACAAAGAGGAGTCAGAAGGTTAAAGAGCCAAAACAGAGCAAAAGATCGAGGGGGGGGGCAAAGACTAAACAAGAAGGAAACAAGGTCAGAAGGAAGATATAATAGAGTGAAGTATAGACGGAACAGAAAGAGGGAAGAAGAGAGGCAAGTCACGATGAAGACAGAGTGATAAAAGGTGTGGAGATAATACTGGATAGAGGAAGAGAGCAACAGTAGGAGTGAAAGAAATAGATGGAGTAGCTGTGAGCAAGGGAAGAGTACAGGAGAGTCGGATTAATGAAATAAATGCAGAGGAGGAGGACTCTGGAGAAAAAGGAGGAGATAGGCAAAAAAGGAAGGCAGCAGGAGAGAGCGGGAAGAGATAGAAAGAGGCAGCCGGGGGTGGGGGTGCTGCACAGGCACGGGAAGAGATTAATAGTTTTGTAGATCTGCTCCTCTGCTGCTACCTCTAGAGTAATGCCTTTTTTCTCCAATTCTTACCTCCGTCTCCTCTAAGATTCCCTTAAAAAAAAAAAAAGAAGACATTTTCAAATAAGCACAAAGTTACTCGAGCACCTTAAGCGCACGCTCGCGCGCACAATGAATATCTACGGTGATTCATGTAAGCCGTCTCTATTCCGGTGAGCATTTCCCGGCTCACTAATAGGAGAAATTCTTTAATACGGTGCCACTGCGGATTTCAAAGCCACTTACTGAGGTGCACGTGTCTCTCCGCGCCCTCGAAAGCCCGGCCACTCAATTTACTGTCATAAATAACCCACAATGCAGAGCGGGTTGCCGTATCCAGAGGGGATACCTGCAGGAGTGTGTGTGTGTGCGCCGATAGACGCTGCTGTGGCTGTAATGACGCGGCGAGCAGACATTAAATAGTCCCATCTGCGAGTGTTTCTGGAGAGGAACTTTGATCTTGCCGCTTATGATTAATTACTTGAGCACCATATCTGTCAGTGCCACTGAGGCTCCTGGGCCTTTCAGCTCAATATCCTCCATGTACGACATCAGCGTGTTCAAAGCTTTTACCACAACCTATTGTCTGGGATTCGCCTCGTGTGCAAAAAAAAAAAAAAAGGGGGGAATAATAATTACAGTGTGGTAAACTATAGCTATTTGTGTGTTAATGTAAAAGCGGGAGTGATTAAGCAAGCTTCCCGACCTAATTTATCCTGGCAGGAGTTTCGCTGCCACCCACTACACCCAGACAAAATCCTCCATCAAATTATGTTAATGATGGTGTAAAACATTTATGGGTTTTTAGTTCTTAGGGCTGCAGACTCTGCAGTTCCACTCCTCAGACGCTTTCTAGCCTCACCTGCAGGAACAGCGCGTTCCTGCAGCTGGAGCGGAGCTCTGGCGTCATTAATATTTAGCTCTGGAATGCTAACGATCTCTCTGAATCGTATCATCAAGCTTCAACCTCCAATTAACCTCGCCAGTGCTCTCTAGCTCGCCAGCCCCCCCCCCCCCCGCACTTCCTCAGTGTCTTCTCTGGCTGACTCTCTGCGTCTTGTTCTCTGCTGTCTTCCCTCCTCACTCTGTCTCTCTCTGGGACAGGATGCCTTTGCCTCCCTCACCTCTTTTTCATCTCTAACTCTCTTTGGCACACTTTGCCTCTCAAAGAATGGATGTTGAGACTGTATTCCCTCTGTGTTTGTGTGCGTCTGTGCATATGTGTGTGTGCGTGTGTGTGTGTGTGTGTGTGAGCGCCGTCCAGAAACCTGAAAGACAGCCCCCGTCTTCCAGAGTTCATCTGCTCTCCTGAGAGGTCCTTCATTTGTCCTTGGTTCATTTTTAATAAAGCTAATCGGAGATTGGCGGATGAACTCCATCACCTGCCTGTCGCTGTTTCACTTCTTGCACTCTCCAGTTCACTTCATGCGCACAAGGCAGAGGCAGAGGCAGAGGCAGAAGCAGAAAGCCATCTCAGGAGTGGAGGAGCTTCACTATAAAAACAGCTTTCTTGTCTCCACGAAAGGAGTCGTGAACTTTGTCTACAGTCATGTGTTCTCAGCAAGTTGAGTCCAGGTGTGAGCGGCTAGTCTGATCATAAACATTCCCAGACTTCAAGCTTTGTAACTGGAATCCTTCTGACATGTTATTATTAATGCAGGGGAAGACCTTTGAGTATCATTTACTGTTTTTCTTATTTTTTTTTTATACATCACAAATGGTTCTGCCTGCAGAAACATTCTTTCTTATTGTGACACAACTGACCTGAAGAAATTCTCTAAAAGAAGCCCTGAGAGCTGCGCATCCTGTCTCTGCTTTGTTGCTGTTTTGTAATAAGATGCAATTTGTTTCCATCCTGGCCTCTGCACCAGTGTTCCATCAGCTAGAAGAATAATCACTCTTCATTTCCATAAAATAAAACTTAACATCTATTACATCTACTTTATTGTTATTATTTAGTAATGCTCTAACTGACAGCGGCAGCTTTCTCCTCCATACTGTACGACAGTCATTGGATATTCCTTTTTTTTTTGGGGGGGGGGGGGATGTGTGTGATATATGTGTGTCACACTTGCATATCATCCACATGAGGAAAAACGGCAGGTTTTTTTGAACTCTCCCTTTCAATTCATCGTCTCTTTTGCACTCCATGGTAAGTCCCAGGGCATCTCACTACCTTCAAACGGACATGATGGTTGCACGCTGCAAATTTTCCCACAGCCGCTGGGACGTCTCATTTGGTTCCATATCAGTTTCCCAGCTTGTGCAGGTGGTTCTCTGGTTCCTCAAAAGGCAGGAGATCAGGCCGTTGACAGCTATTTTTTTTGGTCCATTCCGTCCAAATGCTGTGTTTAACTTTTATTAACCCGTCCATGATCACAAACATGTTTTTATTGGCAGAGTTAGAGCATATTTTAAAAATATTTTCCAGTTCGTGACAACGTTCTCGAAGCTCCAGCATCAGTCGTGCTTCATGATTCGAGAACCTTGGACAATATTTTGCCATATGTGTGGACGAGTACTGAGTTATTAATAAATGCGGGTTGGTCGCTGCTTGTGTGTGATTCATTCATGGATGAGTCATGGTGAAACCAGCAAGTGGGTTCACAGTGGACACGGATTTTTCTGCGTTCAAGGCGCCAGAGTTCACCCTGCCTGTAAAAATTCAGTCTTGTCTTTAAAACAAACAAAAAAAAAGACACACACACACACACACACACAGGGAAAAGTTGACATTTTTACAGTATAATGGTGAATTCAACCTTTTCAACACAAAGTCCACAAAACTTTGCTGTAGGCGGAATTTTTTTTGTTGTTGTTTTTTTTTTTGCTAGCCCGCCATGACATGTTATGGCTGTGCTTTCCAGGAGCAAGTTCTGAATTTTAATCTGTGATATTTTTAGACTCACAGTGTGTGTTTTAGGGTATGAATCTCTCCTCAAGAGCTGTGTGGTTTTGGTTTTGTTATTAAAATGTTTGTGATATCTTGTTAGAGGATTATTCTATGATGCTGTGGTTAACGTTTATCTACTCTATTTATTGTTTGGTTCCCTCAAATTTAGTTAGTAAACTGACAGTGGAATATATATTACTCTATTTTAACAATTAAATTATACTGCAGAAGCAAAGCAGTTCCAATAAAATATTACCATCTGAAAAAGAAATGTCTGACGCACACAATTTCCATATGTTAGCGTAGCTTTCACTTTGCCAAAGAAGAAGCCTTTAGAACAAGAGCTTCTCCCACTAATGATGCCAACAAAAGATGAGAAAAAAATCATGTTTTTCTAGATCTTTATATTTAGCATAAAACAGTGGAAAAACAGCTTTTTAGAAACCAAATCAATATAAATAAATGGTTGGCTTAATTTTGGAGTATCAATAAAACTCGTTATTGCAGCACACCTGTTACAACACTAAAAAATATGTTTTTGACAGACTCCCTACCTCCTCCACTCAGTGGGGATTCTGGGATCACGCACTCTGTGCAAGTCCTTTCACTCCGGCTGAAGCCTACCACTTCACAACGTGGCTCAGCCCACATTCCATTATATCACCGAGCCGGCTCACAAATGAGCACCAAACGCAAATGCTGTTTTTTTTCCTTTGCTCCTGCTTAAAATGCTTTCATTCAGGGGTGGATGCTTACGATACATCCTCGATTAGCATCGCGAAGTGTCCTTTTAGTGTTGCGCACCCAAAGCAAACCAAATTAACATAACTCTCATTTAAAAGAAGGAGGGCGTCCAAAGATTGAGCACCTTTTGTGGGAAGCACTTGTAATTTTCATTGTCTTTGCTTTAAATATCCCGTCTTATATTCGGGACTGCTGCCTTTTTCTCTGTGAGGAAGCTCCTGAAAATTACAGAGGGCGAATTGAAAACCATTAGATTTGACGGTTAACACAGACTCACATAAAGACAATATTTTAGGAGATCTTGTATTTGTTTTGGAAATTGATGTTGAGACTCCAAAAAAACAAAAAAAAACCCAAAAGAAAATCAGGAGCACCTTGTTTGAACAGAGGTTCCATTCCCAGGAGATGTAACATAGGCTGAAAGGTCAAAAGGTTGAGGAGCCAGATGTCATGTTGCTCTTGAGAAAGTTGCTTTTTCCGAAGCTTTTCTGCCATACCAAATCTTACATCAAGCACTAAAGGGGTTTGACGCTATCAAAACCCTCCGCATGTAAGTAGTGTTCAACTAAGTCCTGCCACGAGGTTCTTTGCCATTACCATGGTAACCGAAAAGACCTCAACCATCAATCCTGCCGATTCAGCACAGTCACGAGGACATTCCGGGGACACAGAATCTCCTCCTCAACTGTTTTCTAAATGTGCTCTTATTAATGTTTCATGAAATGTCAGCTAATTAATAATCTAAAGCGTATTTCAAACCTCACTGGTGTTTTAAACCGGCTGTACCTGAAGGGCTGTGTCTTTTGGGATGTGTCATTATAATGTTCTAGATCTTATGGGTTCAAATTCGTGATATTCTAGATTTGAAGGAAATAATTTAGAACTGATAATTTCTTCTTTTTTTTTCTGGCACAATTGATAACGACATTCTCGACCCACCTTAACATCCCACTTCAATCTAGGCACCATTTTCTTGTCATTGTGATGCTGCAGTTAAGTTGAACTCCTCTATCGATTGCTTTATTGATCTCTAATGTACTGTAGTCTAATGTTGCTTTTTTAACCTGTACAATGCTGCTCTTCTGTAGATGATAGTGAAAGTTGATCATTTATTCCAGATTAACTGCTAGCATAGTCATTGTGCAGGTTCAGTTACAAAACAGCTGTTTAAATTTTATAGTCTGAAAAAGTCTCTGAAAAGACATTTCTCCCTTCGTTCCCTCTTCAATTGTTTGTAATATATTAATTTATAAAGATTAATCATCCCATCTTAATGTGTTAATTTTGACAAACCTAATTAATGTGATTTAAATACAATATCTTTTGGCAAATTTGTTAAATACCCACTCACACTGTACAAATACAGTAAATCTTCTGAGAGTGAGAGCCCATGCTCCTCATTTACATGCTCAAGGTCAAAACGTTGGCTATTGAATTTGCTCACACTGAGAAGTAAACGTGCTATTTAAGAAGGGAAAAAGGAAATGAACCATTTCAAGCAAACAGTGTTATCACAGTTATATGTGCACCCCATATACTGAGGCATAAATTTAAAAAAAAAAAATGCAGTTGAATTAAGGGAAACGAGTGCAAATGTAAGGGTGCGGTTCTTTTTGTACACCAGTAAAATAATTCCACTGCTAAAAAATAGCCAAGGGGAGATGCTGTTAAGAGAAAATTTATTTAGTATTAAAAGGATAAACATTTCTAAAAGTGCCGATCTAAAAAAATACACCGTAGCTAAAAATCATTAAAAATTACAGTGGGTGGTATCAGATCTCTAATTGCGGCTGATGGGTCCTGCGAAAGCTCAGCTGGTTCAGCCTGGGCGGGATCTACCATTCCTCTATCCAGTATCTGAGTCGTGTTCAAGGTTATCGCCGGAAGCCACCAGGTAGGTAGGGGCAGGGTGGGCTGCTCTGCCTTACCCGTCTCCTGCTCTACAGGTTCAAGGGTCTCCTGCGACATATTCAAAGGGCATGGCCTAAGGTTATTACGATGCACTGTACATGTGGGTGCTTCCTTACCCTCCGGTCGCAGGACATACACTGGGTGTCCCTCTCGTAACTGGGTCACCACCACAAATAGTTCAGGTGTCCACTTTGGGGTTAACTTCCCATTTAGCCCTTCTACAAAAGTTGCGTACGAGGACTCTCTCTCCTGAGAGCAGGGGAGCTGGCTTAGCTGGTTGTAGTGGACTCGATCATGCTCTTGTCGCTGTCCCGTGTGCTTCTTTACTGTCTGGTAGGCGTGACTCAATGATTTTCGATGCCGACTCACCCAGCCCTGGAGGGTATAAGGCTTCACAGTGGGGCTTAGGCCAGTTATCCAGTAAATGTGGAGCCTGGCATGTCTCCCAAACACAACATAATGCGGGGTCATCCTTGTTGTACTGTGGATGGTGTTGTAGGCTTGGAGGAGGGCCGGCAGTCGATGGGACCATTGTGCTTGGTCAATCTCCGACAGGGAACCCAAAAGCTGTAACAGGGTCTGATTGAATCGCTCGCAGGCTCCATTACCTTGGGGGTGGTACGCTGTAGTGCGGCTCTTCTGACAACCATATAGCTGGCACAACCCTTTTATTACTGATGATTCAAAAGCCGGACCCCTGTCTGTCAGGATACGTTCAGGGCAGCCGAAGGTCTGAATGAGGACATTGTAGAGGGCTTTGGCAGTGGTCTCAGCAGATTGGTCTTTGGTTGGTACTGCAAGAGCATACTTTGAAAATAAATTTGTCATTACCAAGATGTAAGGGTAGAGATCACCTGGACGCCCGAGTGACAGGTAATCCACCCCAACAACTTCATAAGGGTAAGACGTTGAAATGGGAATCAGTGGGGCCCTCACCTCCGGTCCGGCCTTGGTGCACACACACACTGCAAACAGGTCTCCGTCCATCGCTTCACGTCCTCTGCCATCTTTGGCCAATAACAACGCTGTCGAAGAGCTGCAAGAGTCCTTTCACTGCTGGGGTGGCCCATCCCGTTGTGGTACTGTCTCCACACGCTGCTGGTTTCCTGCCTGGACAATCACTTGAAAAATCTTCTGCTCAGAATCAGCTCCAATTAACACTCTTCCCAGAACCCCATTCTGTAGTTGGATTTTATCCCACTCCCTCAACAGCCGTTTCATATATGGGGAGGCTGAGCCACCAGCCTCCCGTCGTGGGGATTGCTGTTCCTTCCATCACCGCAATTTGGAGAGGTCAGGATCCAGGGCCTGGCGCTCCTCCCAGGTTCCCTCATTTCAACTTTGACTTGGTCCCCGTGTACCACTTCACTTTGTTGGCCGTGTAATCTAGAGAGAGCATCTGCACTTCAATTTTGTGTACCTGGACGATATTTGATAGTATATTCGAAGTTGGCCAGCTGGGCTACCCATCGCTGCTCTACTGCCCCAAGCCGAGCCGTGTCCAGATGCACTAATGGATTATTATCTGTGAAGACAGTGAATTTGGCACCATACAGATAGTCCTTGAATTTTTCAGTTACAGTCCATTTCAGAGCTAACAACTCCAACTTAAAAGAGCTATAGTTCTGGTCATTTCGTTCCGCTGGGTGGAGGCTATGACTGGCATAGGCGATTACCCTCTCTTTTCCATCTTGTACCTGGGCCAGTCCTGCTCCTAGGCCGTCAAAACTGGCATCTGTATACAACCGAAAGGGGAGGGAGAAGTCAGCATAGGCCAGAATGGGCGCGCTGACTAAGGCCGCTTTTAGATTAGATTCTTCAATGCCACCTCCATCCCACTCCTGCCACCTGGAAAACATTTCTCGCAGCCTTAAAATAAAAGCACCCACCCTCTCCTCAGGCTTCTGTCTACAATTTAAAAAAACAGCTCGCAACTGGGCTTTTGTGGCTGGTTTTGCATACAGTCTTTGTAAAATGTCCAATGCCTTCTGCCCAGTGTTTTTATCCCGTATAGCAATCAACTGCAACTCACGCTTGGCCTCTCCCTCAAGAGCACCCAACACAAAATCAGCTTGTTGCTGCTGGTTCAATCCTTGTGCCCGTAGCATAGCTTCCACCTGCGTCCTCCATTCAGCAAAGTTAGCCTTGTCTCCTTCAAATTTAGAAACCCATGCTGCCCCCATGAACCTTGGCATAACAAACTGGGCAGTTAATGATGAATTTGTACTACCCTGAGCCCCATCCAGCTTTACTACTTTACTTTTAACTATATGAGGTTTTTTTTTTTTTTTTTTTTAACAATGGAACTGGTGTCCTGCCGACAATGCCAAAAATGTAAAGGTGCGTTTCTTTTTGTAGACCAGTAAAATAATTCCACTGCTAAAAAAATAGCTACTAATAGATACTGTTAAGAGAAAATTTATTTAGTATTAAAAGGATAAAAATTTCTAAAAGTGCCAATCTAAAAAAATACACCATAGCTAAAAATCATTAAAATGACAAAACAGCATGGGGAATAGTCGGGCATCCAACCAGGAAGTCCAGTGGCATGAAACCGCCATCCACTCCGTCAAACGCCACCCTCCGCCGTCTCACCGGCTCCTGGTGTCCTGCTTCTCCACTACTGCAACGGTCCAACCCCACGCTGTGTCCGCCCTCGCACAGTTGCGCCGGTCCAGCCCCGCGCTGCGTCCGCTATCCCGGACCGTCTGTCACACTAGCTCCTCGTGTCGTGTCCTGTCCTTCCACTGTTGCCATTGCTCCCCCGTTCCGCAGCTCTCCAATTCTATTTCCTGCAGTTGTCCCCTGGTCCGCCCCACGCTTGCCATTCTCCGCTCCTTTTAAAGTGCCCCCGGCAGGTGGGTTCAGTCCAATCTGCAATCGAGAGGGGGTGTGGTCTGAAACACACAGCTGTTCCTAGTCCACAGTGATTGTCGTGCTCCACAAAAATAAAAAAATAAAAAAATAACACACAAAACATGCAACACCCTAATACAAAAAACCCCACACCAAAACCATATATAAAACTACACAGCAAAAAAAATGAAAACATGCAAGGTAACCGAGGAAAACTAAATACTATAAGCACTAACTAACCACTTTGACACAAGTAGCAGTTTTCTAAACTGGAACTAGTTTATTGCTCCACTCATCTGACTACAGGTCAGGAGCTGCAAATCAGCTCTTGGAAACCATTGTATGCCTCTTGTTAAAGGACAGAGCTGAAATTCACCCGCAAATTTCTAAATTTATCGTTATATTATTAGATCCGATGACGAATGTTGGGCCTTCGAGAATCATCCGGTTCTGCCCTGCCTCAGCTAAGCGGGGAGCCCCAGGCCATCCTCCAACAAGCGGCGTCACCTGATCAAACTGTCGGATGGGCTCCAGAAACATCAGAACCGTGTCGGGAGACATGGTGGGAGATAGCTTTCTCTCTCTCTCTCTCTCTCTCTCTCTCTCTCTCTCTCTCTCTCTCTCTCCCACCATTCCTCTGCCTCTCCAGGTGCTCCGCCTCTGATTGGCATCAGTGGCTCTCCGACCTGCCTCAGCAACCACATCCCACAACCCTCCAGTCTCTGCACCTACAGTAGGCTGCTCCAGATTACGTTCTGTTTTGAAACAGAGCTGGCGATTCATGAATCAAGTTGTCGGGACACATCTGGTGCTGCTCCATTTTGAGAGGGAATATTAATAATTTGCCATTTTTTTTCTGCAGCCATGCTACAATAACGTCTTGTGCGCTGGCGTGTCCTTCCCTTTGCTGAGCTTCTAGGACACACACACACACACACACACACACACACACACACACACACACACACACACACACACACACACGTGGAAGAGATTCTCCCGTTAAGCGAGTCTGTTGTCCTTGAGATGTAAGTAAGGGAGTAAAAGCTGATATTTCTATACACAGAAGAATGACCGAGAAAGAATGAATTATTATTTTAATACGATATCAAGGAAAGGTCAGATGACTCCGACCCTTTCTGAGGAACCAGGAATCTGTACAGTTCATACCTATCCTGCAGGTATGAACTGATTTTACTCTTATAAGGTGCCACTGAACAGAATGTAAATTGAGCAACATTACATTACAAGGGCCCTATTTTTATTCCTTCACTTTTAAGCCTTCACACCCCTCCACCACACTCCTCAGTAGGTTTGTGAGGACTTTTAATACACTTACTCCGCTGTTGCTAATGTATTGCAGTACATAATGGCGCGCACTTTCACTCTCCCCTCCATTTTCCCCCTCCCACTCTTTTGTTGCAGTGATTGTGATGAATTGAGTCATCCTAAGTGTTTCCTCTCTTTGCGCATCCCGAGAGGATTTCAATCCCCCTGTTTTTTTTCTGCCAACCCCACCACCTCCCTCTCCCATGAATCCCTTCACTTGCTGTGCACTCATCTCCTCATCTCTTCTTATCATTGCACTTGCTCTTTCCTTCCCTCCCTCACTCCCTCTCTCTCCATCCCTGCCCTTAAGTCTTAAAGCAGGAATCAAAGCACACTCTAAGCCCTCTGCCACCTCCATCCTGCAGTAAATAGACAAACTCTGCATCAGACACCGAACAGGCGCCAACGGTACGGCGGAATGAGTCGTCATGCATATCAAATGGAAACCCCCGGCAGCTGCGGAGTGACACGCACACCCACAGAACAAATTGTATCTGTGCGCACTGTATTGCGGTCCTTCGCCGAGTCATGACCTCCAGCCGTTCTGCATCATAACATAAGCACTGGGAACAGCCAATCATCTCTTGGGGGCGGGAGGGACAGGCCATTTAATCAACTGCTCAGCTGCATTACAGACACTGGTGTGACATTGGAATTGTTTTTCACACTCTCTTTTTGAAGGGTAATATTTTGGGCTGTCATGTGAGATTACCGGACTTTTATCGCTCTGTTTTGACTCGCATCCTTGCGAGGAGATCAGATAAACTGCTGTAGGAAAATGTGCGTTAGCCACACAACAGATATTTTTTCAATACTTTGCAGGCCCGAAGGAACAAAAAAAAAAAAAAAAGAAGTGTATGAAAACATTCCCCTTCAGGCTGTTAACATTAATGTTCCAGTTTGTTTTTCGGAATGTTTTTGAAACTGAGCAGTTGCCAAGATATCACCCTGTTAGACATCTATAGGGAAAAAAATAAAAAAATAAAACAACAGCAAGCCCTCCGAGGAGAGTCACTCATGTCCTAATCCACTTCATAAATTTTTGTCACACCTTTGCCTAGTGGGGTTTTGCCTAATGGAGCGAGTGTAAAGTATCTGCAGCAGTTGGTGGGAGATGCCTTTGATTTGCCAATCAAGATGGTGACTTTTGAACAACCGTCAAAGCATTCAAAGCCAAGGGCCCTGTCAGTTTAGCAGTCTCCGTGTGTTGCTACTCCCACACTTCAAGAGATGGCACATCAAGGAGCTGTTGCTGTTGCATTTTACACATTTGTACAAATACGGATAATGTGCAGAGGCAAAACGAGCTGAATCATAAAAACTTTATTTCCATGAATGCATACGCACCCAGGCACACACAGACACACACCCAACTAGCACTCAGTCTAACCCTAACCCAGTCTGAAGATAACCTTAAATCCAAATTTAAGATAAAATAGTCTTTTGAAGTTGTGAGGACCAGCTAAAATCTCCTCACTTCAGACATATTTTGGTACTTAAGTACAAGAACACAAACACACACATTCCTCTCAAGTGCAACGTTTTAGGCAGATATATTGGTAGATTTCATTATTTTTGGAGTCACAGGAGTGTGAGGAGTCAGGGCAGGACTGCCCAATAGAGAGTCAGGAGAGTGCGGACGGGGTGAGATAAGGTGAGGTGAGATAATAGAAGAAAATGAAGTCAAAGCTAATGGTACCTGAGAGGGATGGGATATCTGTTTGCGTGTCTGTGTTTTAAACAGCTTTGAGTCTTTGTTTAAAATTCAATGTTAGAAATGTCACCATTGAATCAGCCAAAAAGTAAATGTAAAATCAGCCAGAGTTTCCTTCATGAGGAGAGAACGTGTGGCACTTGAGTAAGTGAGGTGTTAATGAGTGTGATTCAGTGGCACTTCAACCGTTCCAAGGTGTGATCCTTTTCAGTGCTATTTTAAAGTGCATCTGGGACGCTTAATTCAGCTGCCGGTGCTTGAACAACTGCTCTATCACCACATGCGCTTTTGAGTGCTTTTCCTCCTGATTAAACTTGTGTGGCACCAGTTCTGGATGATTAACAATGGAAAAAGTTCTGATCATTACAGAAGCAACAGAATAGGGCAAAACGTTCCCGAGGAATGGCGGTTCCAGTCGGACCACAGTGGAGAGGAGGGGAAAAAAGTTAGTTGCACACCTCTTGGCTTGAGGCGGGGGGGGGGGGGGGGGGGGGGGGGGGG
>BJFM01001151.1:60386-77944 GCA_016586285.1 Arothron firmamentum | reverse complement strand
ACACACACACACACACACACACACACACACACACACACACACACTGCTCCATTAGTGATGGCTCTCAGTGATGCAGGTGCAAAGGGAATGACCTGACTGGATTTAAATAATGCAATAATTCACCTCCCACCAAAGCTGCCGTGGTTTCACATCACTCCCACTCCTGCACCCATTCCTCCCAAACAGCTTCATTCATTTTTGACATTTGCTGCTGTTTTAAATTCGACTTTAATGTTTTTCTGGGCACTTTGACTCTTTTGCTCAGGACCAATCACACAGTCCTCGTTTCATCTGACCACAGTGCCGCTAAGTGGAAGATCAATCAATTAATACGCGATTTTAATCTATAATTTATGTTTTTCATGAGCAGCGGTGTCAAAATGAAGTTGAGAGTGACGTGACGGCCTTCAGCCTGCCGAAAAGTTGCATGCGTGAGCAAACGAATAAATCCATACGTGTTCAAATACACGAAACTCTGCACTAATCATGAACACACACACGCGCACACACACACATACACGGAATCGCTTGTGAGTAGTGTCTAAATGTGTGCTCCTATGGGAGAGGGTGGCTAATTTTGTCTAATAGCATGGCTACCCTTCATTTTTCCACTGGGACCACTATATTCAATTAACAACGGGTTCTACCTCCCTCTCCTCCGCTGAGGATTGCCACTATCACTGACAAACTAATAGGGCATCATCCTATATTTACAACACCCCCTTGTATTTTTGATAAATACATTTTTTAAAAAGCCAGTATTTTTATATCATTTCGTTAAAGACCTACTTACTGCTGTCGGAAGATATTTGAATGCAATTTAAGAAGTTCCAGGGTCTGTTCGTGGAAAAGACCTTTGACTGGGAACAAACCTCCACCATGTTTAAGGTGCTGCGGTTGAGCGGAGTGCTGTTCAGCTGAGAAATGCTTCCAGACGGCTACAGCGCAGTCGTCATTAGGGTCAACTGTGGGCTCCGCTGGTTCATTTCTCAGGTCTGACCCTGTGCTTTTCTCTCCTCTGTACTCTCCCTGTCTGTCCGTCTGTCTCTTTCTGTCTGTCTTCCTTCTCAAGCTGTCAGGTCCATGTTACCAAAGAGCTGCAACGCAGAATCAGGACAGCTGGATTCTTTTTTTCTTTTTTTTTTCTCCCAGGACTGACCTTAAACCTCGCTTTCTCAACAACTTCAAACGTCTGCTTAGAGAGTGAAATACTTACAGTATGTCTCGTTGTGACGCGGAAGTCTTCTGTCAAACTTAAAACTTGTTAGAAATGACACCACTGGCAGCTGCTTCTTGATTTTTGCCATATGAAATAAATCTGTGACTGTCAACATGAGTCATATTTCAGAAGTGCATTTAATCAAACTGCAAATCATACATCTTTTTTTCTCTTTTACTTGTAATTATTCTGTAATTGCCAGAGCTCAGCTCTATCCGGGCTTATTTAAGTCTTTAGTGGATGCGTTACTGCCCGAGCATCTGATTGGTCAATAATGTGAGTCCGCACTGTGCACGGAATCTCCAGAGAATCTTCCTCTTCGCACCTGCAGCAAAGATGAAGAAATTCTCCACGTCTACAAATACCTAAAATGGCTGTCCATTTGCATAATGAGCCGGCTGGATTGAAACCGTGTCAGTTGAGGTTAACGTACCGTAATCTAGCGAAATGTTGACGCTTGCTTTTGCCGAGACGCGCACATCTGGTTTTTACCCTCTGGAAACGTCTGCCGTCGTGATGGCGGGCACGCGCACCGACGCGTTGGGTTATTGTGGTTCTGCAAACACCCTGGAACATCTGTTTGCCTTTCTTCAGTTTGCTTCTCTTCCAGCAGTCCTCGGACCCATCGATGAGAAACAAAATAACAGCAACGTGAAACGTAGAGTTTCACTGATTGTGCCATCTGTACGCATCCGCAACAGCACTACAACAGCTGTTACTGTGCTAAAGCAGTGTCTGCACACACACACACACACACACACACACACACAGACACACACACCATTTACCTTACAGTGATAACATTCGCGCTATTAAATATATATATAAAGATAATAGTGAATTAATGGGTCTAACACTAAAACCACCAGGATTAAAATATAATTACCAGGGGAAGCAGCTGAGCAGCCCAGGGGGCCAGTCTGCTAATGCCTCTCTGCGAAACGGAAAATTTGAAAAGGGAAAAAGTTCTGAATGTTTGCGTGATCCGTGTCTTTGTTGTGGATCAAAGGGGGATTGGGAAAAGGGGAACCTGGAGGTCAAGGCCTCTGACCAGGACACACGGGCGTAAAAAAAAAACCCAAACATCCTTCAGGAAGAAACCTGGAGCAGGTGCAGGCTCCCCCTCGTGTTGTCAAAACAAGCGCGCTAATCTGTGTGTTCCTGAAACCTTCACAAACAGGGAGAAGAAACAAATCATCTGCCGCCAACCACAGATGTGAACCTCGATAAATATGTGATGTGCAGAGGTGTCAATAAGATACGGCGGAGAAAATGCGATGTTTAGACGCTCGGGAGGGAGGTTTCTTGCCTTCCTTTAGCTCTAGCTATCCTAAATATATGCAGTAACAGCACATTTTGCCAGATTTCTTTCAATGCAAAGTCAATTTCTCCCATTCTTTATGTTCTCTTCCTTTTTGGGTCCTGCTTCTAGCCTCAAGAGCCTCGCTGACGATGGAGGCTGCTCTGTTGCGGCCTCGGGTCTCTTCCGATCTTTTGACCTCAGCTGTTTCCTGCCAGCAGACTGCTGACGGAGAACCAACAAAACGCGCTCGGCTGCTCCCCCCGGATGTCGCTGCGACATCTTTTTTTTTTTTTTTTTTTTTTTTTTGAGGCCCGATTTGTAGACCCTTCCTCTGGATTGTTGAGCAGCAGTCTCTTTAGGCGAGTGGGATATTCTGGGCTTTTTCAGCAGGGGGTCAGTGATTTCTTCTGGCTTGGAAGGCTTTGGATGGCGCTTTGGAGAGGGATTACAGTTGTTCTGGAGTGGAGCGAGTTCAACAGCCCGGCCTCCCCGGAGGGGATGTTCCATCTCCTGCAGAGGAAGATGTTTTAAGGCGACACTTCTGCAAGAATGGGCTAAGCGTCAAAACATACTGGTGTTAGTGGTTCTGGCTAGTCAAAACTCTGTTACACTTTACATTTGAAACTTATTTGATACATTGTCAATTGAAGTGCCAATTCTGGTAACCAATCTATTATAATAAATAAACAATTAAATGACAATCAAGCACAGTTAAAAGCACAGATAATTGATATACGTATTTGCATATTTCATTCTACCAATCTATGTCGATGATAGAAGCTCAAGGTTGGCGAGTGTTGAGGCCGCTGAGGGAGTTAGGACTTGTCGTCAGGAGCCGTTGCTGAATGACTGCTGTTTTCTTCTCGTCCAAAAGTGCTCCCCCGTGTTACACGTTCTGTGAGTCGTTACAGATTCTTTCGGCGCAGTTGCGTCCCAGAGGGCGACACGGCGCAGTCACAGGTCTCGCCTGGCAACACAGGTCAGTCGATATTCCGTCTGTTCGGGGCGCGAGCGTTTTCATCTTCTCTCAAAATCGAGAAAAGGGCTGAGAGCGCTCTTGCCCGTGGGCGCCCGCAATCCGTGAACGGAATCTGCTTCAGAACAATGACAACGATGAGTTTATCGCGGCTTTGACTCAACGGCCATCGTTTCCACGGCATACCTCGTCTGGGGAAATGATCACGCCTGACGGAGGTAATTCCCTCGATGAGGGTTCCTGTTTTGGCCTTTTAGAGTGCGCGTGTTCTCCCCGTGTCTGTTTTCTCCCCATAGGCCACAGAGCAGCGTAGTGCGATGGAGACCTCTGACTATGGCTACTTTATTAGTTGCACGCGCTCCTCTTGTCCAGCGAATCAGGAAAAGTCTCCTGCATTCCAGATCTGGAGCATCCTGTGGCTACATGATAAATCGAGAAGAGCGAGTCAAAAATATCGTTGATTGGAGGCAGACAGCAGAAGCAGACTGAGGGAATCCAGACATGCGTGGTGCCACTTGAACACTATCACTCGTGCAACACCGACTCTGTGTAAAAACTCGCGCTCTGGCCTGGATTTATTTTCCCATGATGATGTTCGATGGGAAGAAGGAGGAAAATGTTGGCCGATGTCTTTACTGGAGCTGTTTCGTGCAATCGCCTGCGCGTGTGCGTGTTTGTGATGGAGTGCGTAAATCCGCCTCCTCTACAAAAGAGCTTTACCAGATCCTCCCATTAGCGAAACAATTAGCAAGGACAGTACTTAGCAAAACAAAACAAACCAAAAAAAAAAAAAGAAAAGAAGAAGCCATTAAAAGGTTTCCCTTTTGAGAAGTGTAAGTGCTTTAGCGTGACGTTATTACATATTAGCAGTGCGATGCTGCTGCTCGCACAAGCTGTGTTATGGCCTCGGAATTTAAAAAGTTCGTCTTAAGCTCAGCGTGACACAACAGATAGGTGTAGTTACCAAAGTGGCCAGCTGCTTTGAACCTTATCTGGACCCTTCTGTTCCGCGAGGAATCAGAGGAAAGATTAGCGCGACACATTTAAGCAGCAGAGTTTTATTGTCCCACCCCCACCAGCGAACCTGAAGGAGCCCTACCCCCTGCAGAGCGAGAGGGCCGGATGCTGCTTGCAGCACTATTCTCACATACCTGCAGTGTTTGCAGATAAACAGCAGCGTGCGCGAGAGCGTGGGCGTGCAAACGCGTGCAGGAGTGTGTGTGTGTGTGTCTGACTCTCCCCATATTTAAAGTAACGAGAATGAGTCGGTGCTTTGAGGGACGTCTCCAAGGGTGAATGTGCAAGCGGGCAGACGCGCACGCGATATAATTCAGTCTTCTGCAGCGGGAGAGTGTCATAACAAATTATATTCACCGGAGGCACGAACTCCTGAGCTCAATTTCAACTTGATCCCAAATCCATGAAGGAGTATGTAAATATATGCACCACATGGAAATATTACAATGCTACACCACTCCATCCTGTTGCAAAATATATTCCTATCTGGCATCAAAGTTTCCCTTTTTTTTTTTTTCCTCCACACAGCAACCCAATTAGTGCGCTTTTCAAATGATCTACTACCCCTGCAGTATTTCTGCGTTTCCCAGAGCGCCTACTTACAAATTCAGGCATCACAGACGCCCATTTTCACCCTATTTGTACTGTTTTTGTCTGCGCTTTCAAACATTATTATGCATCTAGATGACAGTGGGCCTTCACCGTAACTTCGACTGCTCTGTGTCAGGAGGAAGAGGTGTGCTGTGTGTGGATTGGGATAAGCTACGGAAAGATCGGGGGAGGAAAAAAAAAAGGATTTTAAATAAAAGCTCATTAGCCGGGCTGGAGCAGTGCATGGTCAATAGGCCCCGGTTGGCTTCCTGAATCAAGAAGCCGCCAGGTTTGCATTCAATTAAAGGACAAGATGTAATGCCATCTCTTCATTATAAAGCTTGGGCGCGTTCTCGGGTTTCTGAACGCATTAAGCGCAACTCCAGTCAGGTCTTAAATCACAGCTGTATCATGTTTTGCTAATGACATGAAAAGCTGTTCTCGCTCCCATCTCCATTAATCGAGTGGGCGCGCTGAGATAAAACCTGACAGCATTCACAATACTGGCGTGATAAATCTCCGCCAGGGTGGGGCCCCGCACTGGGGCCACGTACCTAATAACGGCAATTGAGTTTACACTGATTCGGTTTGCGGAGGGGGCGCAATCGCACACAAAAGTAGTACCGATCCATGAGACGCATGCATCTCAGGGAGTAATTCGCTCCAACTTCCATATGTCCTTGTGTTTTCTTCCCTTTTCTCTTTTCATTCTATTGTCAGATAATCACTCATTGCTAATTAGCAATTAAACACCGTAAGATAACGCTCGATGTTTAATATGTGATTAATGTAATTGATGGCGCGAATTAAAAGTGCGTTGTAATGGGTGCAAGGATGTGTCGAAGTGCCAGTGTGAAATTACCGTCCGTTTGTCTGCACTTTCTCTGCCTGAGTCGAAGAAGTGATGGAGGGAAAGAGACCAATTCGGGCGCCGTTAAGGTTTAACAACCGGTTTAACATGATACACCTGCCTTAGAGTCTGAATGAATAATCCTCGATTTCTCCTGCAGTTAGTAGAGAGGACAGTGATTTATTGTTCCTCTCTGGTGGCAGCAACAGGTCTGCCTGGAACAGAGAGAAGCTCCGAGTTAGAATGCGGTGCAGGCGCCATTATGAGCGCACGGAAGGAAATCTGTGGGGCCCGGTTGGATGAGTGACCCGTCTCTCCGTCCTGGTGACACCCGAGGTGATGCACGAGACCAGCGGAGGAAGCAGAGGCTCGAAAAGTCGTCAATAGCGGCTAAAAGGAAATTTCCACCGACAGGGGGCGGATGTAGGAAGTGGCAGTCGCGACAAATGGTCCCAAACAGGAACCTCTGCAAAGTAAAAGCAAGGAGGGTAATTGCTGCGATGGTAATATTCGATAATAAAATAAAGGCTTCTAAAGTGACCAATGATAGCCACGAGCACTGCTGGGAAAGATTTCATTGCGCTCACGAGAGTACAAAAAGGAGGAGAAATTCGCTTTTGGATAATGAGAGTGAATAAGGGATTTTATACTAATGGGGACCTTCTTTTTTCAGGGAGATAGAGAGCATAGGATATGAGTGGAACTTAAATTGCTATTCAGAACAGAACACGGACCCTAATGAAAATTTGAATGGATGGACCGTTTGGTGTGATAAAACACATCCGTCCAAAATGTGTGTACAAACCTGCGCTTATTGAAATTAACTTATTCAATTTATTGAAGTGGATATTGACATTCATGTTTTTCCGTTCCTAAATTTTGTAACCCTTAGAACACGTCCTAAAAACACATTGATATTAACAGCCCAGCATGGCGAGATGTTTAAATAAATGCGTTCCAAAGTGATTGCTAATTGGACGGAGGCTTCTCTGCATATCGCCGGGGAAACAATGAGGCCCTTAAATGAAATGAGCAAGGATCAAACTGGAGGGGCTCCGAAGCCTCAGCGGTGACAGGCGCTTGTTAAGCAGTTGCAGTCAAACGTGCGCACGGAACCCTGCAAAAGGCACGCACATTCATTCGCTCATCTCCTGACACTCAAAATACTCATCTGACACTCAAACGCCGACGACTGACAGCTACGACATGCTGCCCTGACAGATCAAACCTGATTTACAATGTGTGTGTGTAAAAGAGAAAGAGCGCGTGTGTGTGTGTGTGTGTGTGTGTGTGTGTGAGTGAGAGAGAGAGCTCCTGTGAGATGGAAATGAGCAGAGTTTGGGGTCAGAATTGTAAATTTGACTGTCACATATCATGTCATTCATCTCTCCGATACCCTCTGCACTCTCACAAACTTTCTCCCTCTCTTTATCTCTCTCTTTCACACACACACACACACACACACACACACACACACACACACACACACACACACACAAGCATGCATTCACGCACATTCATGCAGACACACACGCTCACAGATTTCCACACACGATGCACCTCCAGCCCTTCTAGCTATTCGTTCCAATTTTCGGGGTAATCAATCAGCACGCTCTGTCTTATTTTGCTTCCTTTCCTTTGCTCGTTTCCGTTTTCTTGGATTACACCGCTGTCAGATTTGCTGCTCCTCAAGAGGAGACAGTTTGAGTATCTAATAGATTTCCTCTTGGCTAGCACCTTGGGATCTGACACACCTGACAACCTCGGAGGATTACACCATTTCTGATCGCTGATCATGCGAATTAGTGGTGGAGGCTAAATATTTAAGTCGCTGTAGGCTTTACTCGCATTGAGATGAATGGTCCAAGTGGTGTTCTGACCCGTTCTGAGGGCGGCAGGCCTGGAAAAGCTCAGCGCCAATGTGGCTAAAGCAAAGGCTGTTGTGTCAGAGTAGAAATAAAAAAACAAACTTGGTGTTTAATTGTTATCTGTAAGACCTGTCTATGATAGAACAGTGTCTAAAGTGAAAAAAAATGTTTTTTTCTCCAAGTTGACTAACTTAAATCATGTTGGAAAAATAAAATAATATGAATAACGTTACATTGATATGACAGTACATGATTGTAATTAGCAAAATGATTAATTTTGGATATAATATAATTCGCTCATCATTGCAGTCATTTATTCAGGATTTATGCTAATATATGCATTTGTGTGTGTGTGTGTGTCTGTGTGTGACAAAGAGACAGAGGGAGATGAAGCCTCAGGGCTTCAACAAAGGGTACTGCTGAGGGAGTTCCCCTCAAGGCAGAGCTCCTCATCCAAAAGGAAAACACGCATCACCCCTGACTCTCATCTTGATTTTCCACGCTATAGACACAAACACACAAAAACACACCCTCTCACAGCCACGCCGCAGCCCGCTTCCTCATGCCTACGGACGTCCTCGCCCATTCAAATGTTTACGCGATACAGTTTTCCTCTTACTCTCAGAATTGGCACAAACACTCTACGTCCTCCCTGCAGGCGTCGCACACAAAACAGGTAAAACACTGCTGCCAGGAGATGAGCTGGGGAATACGGAAGTCTCGGGGGATCACGGCATTTCCATTTGAACATATTTACCATGGAATCATTTGTATCGTGGCAACTGTGCTGCTCGTGGATAACAACAATACTAATAACAATAAAAAACACTTCATCATCCTTGAATCATGTCTCAAACTCTCACCCACGGTAGACGTCTTCCAACGCGAGAAATCCCACAAAGAAGCTGCTGTCAAATGAAACGTGACGCAAGCATCGAAGAAAAAATGTCTAAGCTTTGGCCAGTGGCCGTGTTTGTGACTTTACACAGAAGTGTTTAATAAAAGCAGACACTTTCCAGGAAATAGAAATAGATCTCGGAGGCGTGTTGATCCTGTTCTCTCGATGTGTTAGTTAGCCAGGACATAAGAGAGAATTTAAACAAAACGCCAGAAAAGGAGAAAAGTCCGTCTTCACAGCTGTCACGGCTGTAAATGTCAAAATGAGCGCCTCGCATCGTATCATCTAAATCACTGACCCCTTAGATTCATGCTGTGTTTTAACAACATGTAATAGTCTCACTGTAGAACCACCAGAGGGTGAAAGATGTGGAGCCTCTGCATGGTGGCTGTCTGCAGCAAACTCCTCCACTCAGCGAGGAAAACTAATAAAAATCCTGCTAAGGATTTTTATTAGTGGATGGAATGCCTTATTTTGCCTTTTTTTTTTAAATTTTTTTTAGAAAGTATATTATAGTATAAGGCTTTAATCTGCCAACGCGTCTTAGAAAAGCTAATTTAATCAATGCGAGACCTCGTTCCGACATATTTTAGCCTTCACCCACATCTTTGTTAGCCTTAGCCTGGATCGTTTGCACTCTGCACAGATGCACCAAGACGAGCCGTTGCATTTGCTTACCCTTTGGACTGGTGGGCCCACACTGTTGTGCTCCATTTGTGCTCTTTAGCTTCGGGACCTGGCCGGTTGTGGGGTGTCTCTCTCACCGTCTTTATTTTTGGACATTAAATTCATTGAACAGATGCTCTCGCTAAGTCTCCGCCGCTGAAGCAGAAGGAATAGACGGCGCAATATTCAGCAGGGTTCAGACAAAACTACTTTACCAATCAGCCCGAGTGGGTCCTGAGCTCTGTTTAGACATGGAAATCAAATTTATTTCCACCAACTGACCTGAGAATGAGGACACATTAGCATGGTGTGTCAGTGAATATATTGATTCACCCATTCCCTCCGTGCACGAACAGAATTAGGCATTGTCCTAAATGTTGTGGTTCAGTTCCTGCAACGAGTGTGAAAGATGTTTCCAAGTGGGAGCGGACCGAGCTGTACGCGTAGCAGTCACCAAGAATCACGCTTTTACTCGCTAATTAGCTGCATGGATCAGAGATGAGAAATGGATGTAGGATAACGCAGATTGCATTCTGCTTCGACACGGAGAGCAGAGCCAAGCAGTCGGTGGTGTCTCTTCACGTGGCTGATGGAATATTCATCAGCCTCTTCCATACAGAAAAATAGCCTCCATCCATGTTAATCATCGAGCCAAACAGTACGACATGACACATTTTTGCTATGAGGGAATTATTCACTGAGCATTTGTCATTTTTAGCTTGTTACTAAACTCAATTAACAAAGACTACTAGAAAAATTATATATATTTTGAAATATCGTTTGGTTTTATAACAAGGCTGCAGCATATGGGAGTGTGTATTTGTCATATAAAAATAAAAATGGTTACGCTTCTAAAGATCAAACTACATTTCAGCTAGAATTTACCGGCCATGGGTGCTAAACTTAGCAGCATCTGAAGTGGTTTACAGTGATCGATCAATGGTCAAGCAGAGTTCAGCTGTCATTCGTAATGCTACTACTACTAATTATAACTAAACGATACATAACAAAGGGAACGCTGGCTCAAACTCTACGATTGGTCAGAAATGTACCTGTGAGAATAGCACAGTGCAGGAGTAATGCAACGTATACATAAACACCCATAGGTAGATATCCACGTATTGAAGATGTGTTGTGTGTGTATGCGTCCTTTTATGTCTTTTGGGTGTATGTCTCCATGCACGTGCGTGCTCTGTGCATGTTTTCCTGCTGTCATTCCTGCTTTCCTCGTTTGTTGCAAAATGCATGTGCAGCCCCCTTTTCTCTGCTTTTTTTGGGTGTGATTAGACAGGACAACTCACGCCGCTGGCAATTCTGTTCTCAGCACTTTAGATGTGAAGACTTGTAAGCTGTGTGTATGTGTGCGTGCGTGCGTGTGCCGACACGATGCACATTTTCACTATGACCGGCCTCTGACTTAACGAACAGCCGCCGTGCACCCCCTCAGACTGGAAGAGCTCAGGGGCTTCATCTATTAACGGTCCAACCACCCGACCGTCGTCGCATTTAATTTTAATATTGCAGCAATAAAAAGATGCTTACACGGCAAAATGAGTATTTTCCCGAGACCTGTGTGCCGCAGTCGGGGCCTGCCTAGAAACCCGTATAAGCACTTAAATACATGCCCACGCACACATAAATGCATTGGACAAGGTCAATGCACTCAGCCAATTATGGCTCATGAGATGTTCCTTTTTGTCTGTATCTGCAGCCTTTGCATCGTGTGGCATGATTACATGTGTATGTAAGACTTTCTTTAGATCCCTGGGGGTATATATACAGTATATATGCCATATCACATGCTCTTTGTGAGATGTGAACCTTTTCTCTTATTTCTATGTTTACTCCCTCCCTTCCCTCCCTCCCTCCCTCGCGTCCTCCTGGGACCTTGGATGTAAATCCCAGGAAAGGCATGGATATCTTCACTTCAATCTTAATTGGTTCAGATTGAAATAATTAAAACATGATATAAAATCATTCCACTAATGGCACAGATTTATCTTTTTTTTTTTTTTTTTTGGCGAATCAATTCTTCGTCTCTCAGAATGAAGGATATATTCTAATAGTAGTCGGAAGGGGAAGTGACCTTAACTGCTTTCATCATTTCACCTCTCGAAAAGGGTGCAAGAACTCTCTAACAACTTACTGCCCCTTTCCCGAGGTTGATTGTTACTATGGAAACGCAGCTGTTAACCCGATGCTCTTGTATATTGATTAATTAGCCAGATCTAACTCATGCCTGATCGTCTCTCGGGCCTAAACTGCCGTCTCTAAAGAGGTTTCCAGTCAAATCACTCCGTCACTTGTTGGTGATCGCGCGGAGAACATCGGGATGCTAGCAAAGGCGGACTTGATCCTGAACCCAACGCTGACCACAGCACCACCCGAACCCGTTCGCTCCGCATCCGGACGTATTGAAATTTTCAGGGGTTCATTTCAGGGACACGGAGGAGGTAACATCAATCCGCAATATTGCAAGTAACAAGATTGGTTCAATCACAAATAGATTGCGCGGGCCGCGCTCCCTCCTGCTGTCTGGTAGCTTTGTTAAAGCTATGATGAAAGGGCAAAATATATTCATCGAAAACGGCTGCTGCAATGGGTAACAAATTTTCTCCCGATAAACAATAGCCGAGCCCGTGTTAAGCTATTTGCCGCAGAATGAAAAACGAGCGCACGCAGCACTGCAGTGCAAAACATGCCCAAACAGATCTATTATAAGCCGTATTGATCCGGACCCGGAGATGGGCACCTCGCAGCAGCGTGGTGCGCTTCAGCGTTGCACTCTTGAAAAAAATAGAATTTCCCACGAGAAGTTAAATGTAGCTAAGCCAGGAAAAAAAAAAAAAAAGAAAAAGAAAAAACAAACAGAGAGAGAATTTGCCGACCAGGGTCTTACTGATGAAGAGCTCATTGCTGTGTGTGTGATACTGGGATGTAGAACCAACAGAGATCTTGCCCCCCGCCCCACACCACCCCTCGCCCGCCCCGCCCCTCCTCCGCCTCCCGTCCCGCTGAGTCCATCTAATAACGCGGGTTAAACTGTGGTCAGGCCATCAATCTCAGCGAACGGAAGAGTGGACGCCGTTTAGCGCGCCTGCACTGCCCACCTGGGAGCCAACACGAGTCCCACGCGCGGATCACGTCCCGAAGATTGGGATTAATGTGAGGAGGAGCAGGGTAGGATCTGAGCTTCACCCAACAGCTCCACGCTGCTCTCTCAACGTAGGAGGCTCCTCCATGGCCTGACATTTAACACAATTAAATGACGCACTTTTACATTAAGTATGTACGTAGCAGGAAGTCGAGAGCACCGACACGCTTTCATTGTGCAACATTTGCCGTTGTCGACCCTTGCCAGAGTTCCTCCGCGCCCGTTTTCGAACAAGCGCGCATCACTTTTCCCTGAAAAAGCCAAAATACGGAGGTGGAGGTCAGGGAGGAGAAATGATGAGGAAAAAGCAAAAGCTTGAAGTGCACAGACTGCTCAGCGGTAGCCAGGCTCGACTGCGCAGATCAAGCAGCGAGCCAACAATTAACCGTGTGTTTGTCACTTGTGGAAGTAAAGTTTTCAGTTGATGGAGGTTGGAACAAAGTCTCTTTTTGGCACGTCAACATTTGACTGGCATCTGTTTCCTGCATTAATTTGGGGAAAAAGTTTTTGGCTAATGTGAATAGATGCACTCCAACAGCATGAAAGCTGTTCCTATATATATCCTCCCGCTAGCGCAGTTGTTTACCTTTATTTCGGTTCCCTATTTCACGGTGGAAGGGTCTCCAAAGCCTTTGGTGACTTTGACCACTGTTCGGACAGGAAAGGAGCCTGGTTGGTGCGGAGGTTGATTTCTTTACTCTTCTTTTTTTTTCCTCGACGTGGGCAGTTTTGCTGTTTCTTTTAAAAAAGAAAAAGAAACCGTTCAGCATCCTCACTGATTCTTCAAGCCTCTGCGGGTTCAACAGTTCCACCATCACTGACCCTGGAGGCCAGGTTTGTAGTTCTGGGCTGATTCTCGCAGTGACGGACGGGGGCGTTTGCAGGAAGAGCTTAACGCAGCTGCTCAGACGCTCCTTCGGAACACGGCTCTACTTCATCCTGAGACAATTTGAAAGTAAACAGTGACTGATATTTAAAGACCATCATTTCTGTCTGGTCTATAATTACGCTGCTTGTCATGAAATCCGCTGTTGGAGATTTAACTTGTCAGTGTTTGTCTCGACAGGCCCACCAGGCTTTCGCTGATTTATTCTTTGTAAATTTAAAAAGCAGAACCGCTAGAATACAAAAGAATTAAAAAGGCCAAAATCAACATAAGTCTCTTTACTTTACTAGCATGAAATGAAAAACAAAGCATGAAATCATACAATTCCTCCATATTGTTTTCTCCCTGACGTCCCTTAGCTGGCCTTTCCAGATCTTCTGGAAAAGCAGATGGCCTCCTTTGTTGCCGCAGTTATCCCTAAATGATCTCAACTGTCTCGGGAATGTTGAAAAACAGCCTGAATGCATGTCTAGGAGAGAAATTACTGCCTGTGTTGGGACAGGGAGCCCGCAGGGCTTTTAACAGAGAGGCAAATAATGTGATTTAGTCTTCCTCCTGTTAAAGAGGTACCACTTTCTGAGCCAGTAACGCTCAAGAGCAGCAGCGTTGTTGCGTGAGGCCATCTTACAATGTCTGAAGATTGAGTTTCAAGCCCTCAATTCTTCTAAGAGCTTATGAGTACGATGGCATCCTGCGGTAAGGTGGTCTTTAACCTTCAGATGCAGACCGAAACCGGATGTGTGTACAGGAGCACGGCACAGACAGGCCCGTAGAGTCGTAGTCTTATCGCGCCAGCCCATAAAAGAAAACACATTAGGTGAAATTACAGATGAAGAACGTTCGAAATAAACCTCGATGCTAGCGCCAGTGCTTCTTTTATTTTTTCTTCAGCTGGATGCGCGGTAACATCTTGTGATGTCCTGCGGTTTGGAGGACCTACAAAAGCGAGAAAGAAGAAAGATGTGTTGACAGATGACGAGCCGTTCCTTTGCTCTGGCTTCAAAAAGTCAATGAGTAAAAGCTGGAGAGAAGAAAAGATCACTCACACGTTGTTATTAATTATACTGAAATCTGGTGGCAATAAAGCTGCAGCTCACAGCTCTCAGGCATGGTTTCAAGCCACTTTTTGCTTTATTCTCTCCATTTGAAAGGTTTTTGTGATCCTGTGTGCGTTTTTGGGGGGCACTGGAGAGGTACGGCGGATGAGGAGGGTCCACAATGTGCACATGTTGTGTAATCACAGATGAAGGTGAAAGGAAGCAGAAAGGACTCACCTCATAATAGCTCTCTCTCCCCCCCTCTCTCTCCCCCCTCTCTCTCGTCTAGATCTGCTGAGTGTGGATTGTATAATGAGAGAACAGTGACGTTTTGAGGAAGAAAGAGAGAAAAGTAAGCAAAGCTGGTTGCAGCTGGGGGTGTGCAGGGCCAGGAAGGAAAGAGGAGGAGGAAGATTCTCGGTCAAGGTCTTTGCCATTAAAGGAATTATCATGCTGAGGTCTCACTGAACGCCTCCTTCCTGGCCTTCTCTCCTCGCTCTCTTCCACCCTCACCTTGTCTCTCTTTGCCTTTTTTTTCCTGTCACATCCTACTTTCTGATTTCTCTCTTTGCTCTACGGGCTCGACCTTGGTTCCCACCTCACTCAAATCCCCACTTATACCCCTGCCTCCCCGTTCCTGAAACCGTGTTTATTTTCCGCCGCATCCCTGTTTCCTTTATCTCTTTTTCTTCTCCTCCTCCTCGTCACTCTTCCTCCCCCTCTTTCTCAGAGTTCCTCTAGGCCTGGGGCAGTGCTCTGCCGCTGTAAAGCCTCTCTATCAGCGCATCCCTGCAACAGTCACTCTGACAGTCACTTTCGCTGTAGAATTACCCGATTTACCACACACGTGCACGCGCACGTGCACACCCTTTTGTGTGTGGCACAGACGCAGTCTAACCACAGCAGCCAGCAAGTGTGCCAGGCTATAAGCAACTTCTGCATCATTAATAACGACACTGGATCCTCATGCGTGACAGCATGATTTTAAATGTGAATGTATGACACATTATACGCATGTGTGTGTAAGGGTGTGTCTGTGTGTGTCTGTGTGTGTGCGTGTGCGCGCGCGCGCCCATGCATTGGTCCAGGGTGTCTCCGCTCCCCCAATTCGTTCCTTGCAGCTCCCCTGCTCCCTCTTGGTTCCTGCATTAGCCACGCCAGCCTAAAGGCCACAAACTGCGGCAGCGTTAGAGTTCGTCTGCTCAATAACAACATTGTTATTTACCGTTGGCGAGCCCAGCGTGGAGTCTCGCGTGGCCTCGGGACCGCATTATCTCTCCACAGCACCGCTGCAGCAGCCAAGCTGCAGCATGTTGGCGTGCGTGGGGCTGTGGCCCGTTTTATTTATTTATTTATATTTTTAGTTATTTCTTTTTTGGCTATGTGTTCTGCAGCCTCCCACCTTAATCCACACCTTACCTCAGCAACTGAAAACAAATTATGTATAATACATTAATAACAGATCCAGAAATTTAAAAGTGGGAAAAATCTGTTAGGCGTGAAGCAAACATGGCCAAAGATAAACAAGTCAAAAACAGCATCTGTAGATTTAAAAAAAAAACAAAAAAACACACACACCGCGCTGTCAAGAGGATATTGACATTCTTGTCACATATTGACGAGAGCTTTTATTTCCAATTCTTCTGGAGGCCTTGACAACAACATCCCACCGCTGGCACAGATGACAGCCCTAGCCTCTATTTCAGTCACATCTGAAGAGTCGAATTTTAAGTTCAAGTTTCAAAGTTCGATTTTGGTTACGTCTGCTATTTTAAATGTAGACCCAAAAAAAGAACAAATGGTGCTCTAAACGCTGATCAAGCTGGGCTGAGCAGGGGAGCTGCCCATATAGTGCTTCTAAGCTCCGCAGTGCAGTCACCTCATTCATCGGAACAAAAATAGCACATTGGACCTTGTATTAGCTTGAACCTGAAAGGTCGAAATTCCAGCTTTACATCTCACCCCTGCACATGACAACAACCAGGGGCAGTTCATATTCACTCAGAAGTATTACCTCTTTGTGCTGTGGGTAACTACCGTAAAAATAGCTGCTTATAAAATGATCTTCAGAATGATAGCGAAGATGGGGAACGGCTCCCATTGGTCAGTGCAGCCGGCTGGATAAATGCACTACGCACCCCTGGGAAGCTTGTTTTCGTGATAAAAACATGGCTACTTGCCCCCGAGCCCTGGCGCTACCCGGTAAAGGTGTGAAAAGTTCCTCCAGTCTGTATTAGAGGAGCAAACCACCAAAGTGGTCATAAAAAGCTCAAAGGTCAATGGGATCTCAATGGGATGTTAATTCTGAATATTTCCCCTTTTCAAAGCCATCATAATGGACCAAAGCAGTTCTGTTAATACGGTAAAATTAATTACAGGAGATGTTTTTCTTTGCTGGTAAACATCTTTTTATTTTTATTTACTGTACTTTGCAGCATGTCCTCAGCATGTGTGTATTTTTCACAAACTGCTTTCGCTCTCATTGACTGACTCTTTCACAGTTCCTGCAGATGCTCCAAGCCTCCGAGCTTCGTTTTAATTAGTCTCACATACAATTTAGCAAAATAATTTAGCCGAAATTATTCACACCGTGTGACCTCAACTTTGTACACAAGGTCTGGGAGTCATCCATGGACTTGCTGACTTTTTTTTGGCCTCATGTTTTAACCATGATCGTACAACTTTTTAAAATATATATAAATAAACTCAAGGTGTTAAAAGCTTCAAGGTTTTGATTTGACGAGCTGCGCCACCGGTTATCTGCTTTCGTTACAGTTTGCTAAAACACCGTTTCTCTCTGTGAAGTATACTCACAACGCCGTGAACTGGCTGGAATTAGCCACGCTCGATGTGCTCATGCATGCTCCATGCGCTCCAGCACTAAATCCAACAACACTCACACGGGCGGCTGGAGGGAGCATCCCATTCCCAGACCCATCCTAGAGGCACGACGGTCCCTGCGCTCTGGAATGAAATTTGCTTGTCGCTATCACTTCGCCGGTGCTCCTCAGCAACAGCACTGATTCAACACATGTCATATCTCTGCTGTCTTTTGTGTTATCTTAAGTACCGTTTCTCCCCGGGGTGTGTGTG
>BJFM01001151.1:24737-40689 GCA_016586285.1 Arothron firmamentum | reverse complement strand
GAGAGAGAGAGAGAGAGAGAGAGAGAGAGAGACTGCAGCATCGCTTGAGATTGGCAGCAGCAGCAGTCCCAAGCAGTGCAGGTGAGAAGGAGGGGGGAAAAAAAGAATAGGGGAGTGCGCATGAGGAGGGGTGAGAGAGGAAGAGAATGCGGGACTCTCGCAGAGAGACGCATCTACAGTCGGTTCGTCACCGCATCACCAAGACGTGGTTGCACGGGGCTGTTCCGACTGAATTGAGGGCGTCGGGATCTCCGCCTTAGCCCAGCAAGACGCAGTTTACTTTTTTCCTCCCCATGTTTTGCGTGAAGAAAATAACACAAAGTCCCCGCTCCCGCATCCTTGTAACTTGCGTAAAGGTATCCGAGAGCTTGGCACGTTGTTCCACTGCGGGAAAGGGGGAAGGAAACGTAACTGGATGGGAAGGTAAGAAAAAATCCAGTTGTGGGATCCCGGCGACTTAAAACAGATTTTTATTCCTCCTTTCAGGACGCTGAGTTCATTTTGCTCAGCGTCCGGAGAAACGAGCTGGGGTTTTTTTGTTGTTTTTTTTTTTTAAATCCTTTGTCCGGTGCTGCATTGCAGTTTCTAACCGGGAAACCCGTGAAAACTCCTAAGTGTGACTGGAATTTAAAAGAAAGAACTTGCAATTGTTTTAGATGCGGATAAGCGTCCTCGGTAGATCTCCGATTTGCCAAAGAAAGGAGTGAATCAAGTGGATTAATCGAAGCTGACTGATTAGTTTCTCAATCTTTACACGAGAGTGGATGCTTCCCATACCTCTGTGGTATGAACAGTCCCGCAAGAAAATGCAATTTCTTCTATGATTGAAGTTGAAAAGAGGCGACTCTGTGTGCGGGAGGCGGAGAGAGAGAGGGGGGCTCCGCGTCGCTGAGGTGAACTCCGCCGCTCCGGACCTCGGGCAGCCGTGCGCAGAGAGCTTTGAGGAAGAGGACCGGAGACATCAAAGACCCACGTTTTCGGGCTCAGCACATCGAGGAAGAACGGGAAGGCGATCGGGGCAGGCAGATAACGGGCGAAGGAGAGAGGCGGGAGAGGGACAGAGAGAAGGAGCCATGCAGAGGCTTGGTGCAGTGCACTCCTCCGTGGCGCAGGCTGTCAGCATCGTGGTCTTAGTGCTGCAGCTGCTGACTCAGCTACCGGGAGCCAACTCTGCTTTGAGGTACCGGGTGGCGGAGGAGGGCCCTCCTGATGTCAAGATTGGAAATGTGGCCGCCGACCTGGGCCTGACTGCAGGCACGGGCAGCGGGGATGTCACATTCGCCCTGGAGAGTGGTTCCGAGTACTTCAAGATTGACAATGTGACCGGCGAGCTGACCACGGGGCCCAGGCGCATTGACAGAGAGAAACTCCCACAGTGTCAAATGATATTTGATGAAAATGAGTGTTTCTTGGACTTTGAGGTGTCGGTGATAGGGCCCCTGCAGAGCTGGGTGGACCTGTTTGAAGGCCGTGTGGTCATAACTGACATCAACGACAACACGCCTTCTTTTCCCTCACCTGTACTCCAGCTCTCAGTGGAGGAAAATCGCCCGATAGGAACCCTTTACCTGCTTCCCACCGCAACAGACCGGGATTTTGGCCGAAACGGCATAGACCGATATGAACTTATTCAGGATGGTGCCGCCGGAGCAACTTCAACCAGACGCGCAGCAGGAGGAGGGAGCCCCATTAGAGTGGATGGACTCGGGGACCGGAGGGGGAGAAATGGAGAGAACGGCGGAGCCCGGAGCACTGTGTTTGAACTACAAGTCGCAGATATACCTGATGGCGAAAAACAGCCTCAGCTGATTGTGAAGGGCGCATTAGATCGGGAGCAGAAAGACTCCTATGAGCTCATCCTTAGGGTTCGAGATGGGGGAAACCCAGCCCGGTCCTCCCAAGCCTTGCTCCGCGTGTCGATCACTGATGTCAATGACAACAGCCCACAGTTTGAGAGGTCAACATATGAAGCTGAAATGGCAGAAAACGCCCCTCCCGGGACGCCTGTCCTCCAGGTCAGAGCCTCTGACCGAGACGTTGGAGTTAACGGCCAGGTGGAGTACGTCTTCGGAGCTGCTACCGAATCCGTCAGACGCCTCCTCAGGCTGGACGAGGCTACCGGGTGGCTGAGCGTCCTCCACAGGATCGACAGAGAAGAAGTGGCCCAGCTGAGGTTCACAGTGACAGCCAGGGACCGGGGTCAGCCGCCCCGCACCGATCGCACCACCGTGGTCCTGGCTGTCCGGGATGAAAATGACAATGTGCCCGTGGTGGAGATCCGGAAGATCGGACGGATCCCCGTGCGAGATGGAGCGGCGTTGGTGCCAGAGAACGTCCTGGTGGACACGCCAGTGGCTCTGGTGCAAGTGTCAGACAGAGATCAGGGAGAGAATGGGGCCGTGACCTGCACGGTGGTGGGAGATGTGCCGTTCACCCTGAAGCCAGCGGGTGAGACAGTCCTTCCACCCCTTCCTGCAGAAGACGCCTTTGACAGGTAAGGCGAAGGTAAAACCCACAACTGGCTGAAAACAGCATCCTGTTCTCCAGCTGAGCGAGTAAAAACTCTCTTACCAATTCTTGCTTGTGTGAAAATGGGGATAAATAAACCCCCAGCATAGTAATCGTTGCAATTTTGGCGATAACAATAGCTCACTAATGTTAGCACCCCAGGAGAAAAACGACAACATTTCCTGAAAAAGCCACTGTAATAATTTAATTCATCAATTAGTCGATTGAAAGGAGCTTAAGGGATGATTTTTGGTAATTCATTTACTGTTTCAGACATTTTTTAAAAAAAGAAAAAAGATGTCATTAGGGTCACTGTAATTTATTAATGTGTTTATGATTTGTGAGGCTCATCTGGGCTCTGGGGGAAACAAATGACGTCATTTGGTGACGTCACCCTGGCCTCTGTGAATTTGGGACGCTTTTAATAAGTTCACTGACAGTCATAAAGCTTAATCATGTTTAAATCGGAAACAATGATTGACGTGATCATTTGATTAATAGAATAGTGAATAATGAAAATCATTGTTCATGCCCGCTTTAGTTCCTGAGTGGTAGGAAATCAGATATGCACAACAGAAATATGTACAACTGTAAATAATAATAACAACTGTTTATTTTAGCTCTTGTATCATCTGATCAGGGCCTCTACACCTCTCATCCTCTGCAGCCCCATCAGGTTTTATTATCAGTTGACTTTTGCTGTAAAGAATTGAAAGAACTGTGGTTAAAGTGAGTTCTCACCTGTGTTTAAGCAGAGCTGCTCATTGATGAGGATGTGCAGTCGTTAAATTGTGAATAATCAAGCTAATAATCAAGCTTGATACGTGAAGGATTTTAGAGCTGATTGTGGCATAGTTCTTTCAGTGGCGGCTGCAAGTGTCAGTACTTTCGCGTCAGCTGTAAAGTTAATTTCTATATTGCGTGGAGGGCTATGGAGAAAGCTGTTTCCTGTCATTAGAGCTGCTACTTTTGATACTTGTGCAACACTGTTGGCTGCAGGGCTGTCCTTGACTAATTCAAAGTAATTACCGCGAGAGGTCTGGAGCCACTTGATTAGTTGATTTAATTAGAAATTTTGTAATATTATGGATGACACTGGCACAATATTAAAGTCGGCTGCAGTTGGCTGGACGATTTACATTGATTTGCTTGATTTGATTTGTTTCTCTGCCATTGGAATCCAGACTCTTTGCTTGTATTTGGAACAAATCAAGAACAAAATATTTGTGTTGGCTCATTTTTCTATGAATTCAATTCCTTTTGACTAAACATTTAAGTCAACATCTTAATGAAAAGTGATTAGTTAACTGACCCAGAAAGAAGCAGGCCTTGTTTTTACTTTGTGCTAAATCGGTAAATCAAGACATTCCTTTTTTTTTTGTCTTCACAGAAATAAGAAAAAATACTTCTTACACACTTCTGCCCTGCTGGACTATGAGACCACCAAAGAGTACAGTGTGACCATTGTGGCAGTAGATTCTGGTAGCCCCAGTCTGTCCAGTAACAGCTCACTGATGGTGCGGGTCGTAGACATCAACGATCACGCTCCCACGTTTGCCCAGAGTGTCGTCGAAGTGCACTTTGCTGAGAATAACTCACCTGGGGAGAGAGTAGTCACTGTTGTAGCCACAGACGCAGACAGCGGCAAGAATGCAGAGATCGCATTTTCCCTGGACCCCGCTGGCAATGGGCCCTTTTACATCGATGCAGATAATGGGGATATCCGCGCAACCGGGGTCCTGGACCGTGAGCAGCGGGAGAGGTATGAACTGAGGGTTGTTGCCAAGGATAAGGGCACTCCATCTCTGCAAGGCTCAGCAACTGTTGTCATTCAGGTGACCGACCGCAATGACAACGCGCCAAAGTTTGCTCAGGAAATTTTCACATTCTACGTGAAAGAGAACCTGCTTGCCAACAGCCCAGTTGGCATGGTTACCGTGACAGACGCTGACGAAGGCGAGAACGCCGAACTAAGTCTGTTCATAGAAACGGGCGGCCCTGAAGAGAGGAAGATGGGAGGGGCAATGGAAGATGAGGATGGCGAGAAAGGGCAGGAAGAGATGTTTTCCATAGAGAACAACACCGGAACAATTTTCTCTTCTGCGTCATTTGACCGTGAAAAGCTTTCCATCTACACCTTCCGGGTCCGGGCTGTGGATGGAGGGGAACCCCGAAAAACCGCCACCGCTACCGTGTCGCTTTTCGTGACGGACGAAAACGACAACGCCCCTTCGATCACCTCCCCGGCCAATGAGTCCTACACCCTCCTCCCACCTGCGAGCAGCGCCCGCACCGTTGTCAGGACGGTCAAAGCCGTGGACTCGGACAGCGGCCTGAACGCGGACCTTCACTATGCCCTTGTGGGGGGGAATCCCTACAGACTGTTTGAGATTGGCCACACCAATGGAGTGATCACCCTGGCCGAGCCTCTGGAGCGGCGCCACAGAGGGCTGCATCGCCTGGTGGTCCGGGTCACAGATAGCGGGATCCCGTCGCTCTGTGCCACTGCCATGGTTCACATCTTCATCAACGACAGCCTGGCCAACGCTTCACTTGTAGAGGCACAGGTAATCATTGCATCTGCCTCTTTCTCTGTTTCTCTCTTGCTCTTTTGTTCTACACATCTGCAATAATTGACAATATGTGCTTTACATGTATTCAAGTAGCCCAGCCTACCCCATTACACTCATAATGACAGATCAAAACTGTGAAGACAATTACTTACTTAATAGAATGAGCTTAATGCGCAGTTTTGCAGCCATTTTGAGAAAGTAATTGCATACACATTTATTCCTGACAAAGATCCCCATTTTCATTTTAAGGCTCCTCTTTTTTTCCCCTCCCAATGGCCTCTTTGTGGCTGGGATATTCATGGTCCAGCTACATTCTTATAATGGCTATGTGGTTGAAACTGTCACGAAGTGGCTCTGCTTTTATGTTTGTGAGACAGGCAGAGGGGGACAGAAAGACAGCATTATGGATGAGTATCTTAGAGAGCCAGGGAAAGAAAGAGCGATGGTCCTGTCCCACTTTTGGCTTCAAGTATGTTTGCTTGAATAGAAGTTGTACTTTAGCTTCGCCTCCGTCACAGTAGCCCCGAATATCGATGAGGATTGGGGAGGGGATGTTTCATTGTGCCCCTTGCTGCAGCCAGACGCAGAACAAAGCAAGAGAAAAGCACTCTCTTCTTTGTAATATTGACAGGAGGCGAGAGAATGGGGAATTTGTGTCCATTAGTGTATCCTTTATAGCTCAGGAATGCAGGACGTCGCTGTAAGATTAGTGTTTTCTTTGAAACATTACTCTGGGTAAAGAGGTAATTGTCTCTTAAAAGCTTTACTGAAATACCAGAAATAACTACAACTGCATGAGTTCAAATTTAGATCACACTAAACTGCAAGAAATCGCTTCCCCTTCTCAAACCGGATCATATAAATAAGTAATAACTTCCTTTCGTGATTTAAAATGATGGACTGTAAATGCAGATAGTCATTAATTGCTTAAACTCGGTGAGGGAGATCTGTGTTGACTAATAATGTAATCAGCTCAGCGGTCTGTGGTTTGAGTGTTTCTTCTGAGCATGTGGCTTTTTAACCTCCCTCACTCTGTTTTTTTTTTCTCAGTGGAAGGTGCTCCACTGTTCGGTCTGTGCACGTCATATGACGTAAGCAGCACAGCTCCATGCTCACTCTGAGAGGGAGAAAAGGGGATTTTGTGTGTGTGTGTTTGTGTGTATGTACGTGTGTGTGTGTGTGTGTGTGTGTGTGTGTATGTGTGTGTGTGTATGTGTGTGTGTGTGTGTGTGTGTGTTTGTGTGTGTGTGTGTGTGTGTTCATGTTTGTGAAAAGTCCTAGGTTGCACTTTTTATAACCACATTTTAAAAAAAAACTATGACAACGCTCCTCACAAGACTGATGTTTTCAGCAAGTTTAAAACCTGCTGCTGGTAAATGCTTGTGTTGGGTTTCTCTGCTTCTGTCAAACAAAAGGAAATAGAAGCACTCGGCCGACTGTGCCTGATCTACAAGCGAGTGAGCTTTGCTCTCCAACAGCCAATTCTGCACAGTTTCCCAGCGACCGTTATCACAGACAACACAATAAACATCTAAAATAACATCCAGCTTCGTTCGCCACCATTTGACACTCACTACTTTGGGAAATTATGCATCTTGTTTTATAAGAAGCTGAGAGTTTGACCTCCCCTCGTGTGGAAGAAACTCAGCATCCCTAAATAAGATATTCTAAGGTGCAGACTTTTAGCTGGAGCCAGAGGGCGAGCTTTTCATAAATGCACTGCTGCAACTTAAATATAATATATTAAGCGCGACCTGAGCAATTAAAGAGAAGAGATAGAGCCGTTACAAAGATGTATAACAACACTGTTAAAAGTTGAGACTACTGCACTGTGAACAATCTGTTTCAGGCTTTGAGTGCATCGATGCTTATAAAAAAAAAATCTGCTGTTTCAGTCCTATCTGTTTACAAAAGTTTCGCTCTATGAAGCAACCTGACAGTGTAATTGAGTAGAAGTCATTGAAGAGAGAATACCTCCATCCCATAATGAAGTCAAACTGAGTGGTGGATAGATGCCAGATGTAATTAGGAAAGGAAAACGGCAGCTACGGATGCAGCACCGCAACAGAAAATGACTCTGGTGTTTTTTATCCAAGGATACTGGGTGAACCACATGTTGGGTAATTAGCAACAATGTAATGTGGAGTTTGAGCTGGAACAAAACAGAGTTATTAGCTGTATATCCTTGAAGTTGGTTTAGAAATGGGAATTTCATTCTTTGTGTATTAGAAGAATATTATAGTATTAATATGATCGGAAATTGTCGCAGTTTGATGGCAGATCAAGGATTTTATATTATTAATAGCATATCTTTTCCATATATATATATATATATATATATATATATATATATATATATATATATATATATATATATATATATATATATATATATATACATATATATATATATATATATATATATATATATATATATATATAGTAGCGTTTGCTATACTGCAGATGTTTGTTCATCAGAAAGTTGGGTCGATAGTGTGGTGGAGGGAGGCTAAACTTCTCTTTGTTGATGTATCGGTATCTTGAATGACAATCAGATAAGGGAATCTTCAGGGAGTGCAACAGATAGATTGTGGTGTTAGGACCAGCGGGAACAAAGCTCATGCGGCAGAATGAAAGATTTCCACAGGGAGTCTGGGATGCGTCAGAAAGCGATGCAGTCACAGCACAGCCGGAAAGGTCGGTGCGTTTACCCTGCACACCTACAATCGGAGAGTCTGCAATTTATAAGGTCAAGTAAATCCATCGTCGCACAAAGTTTGCTATTGTATGTCCACGGAGACGCGCGCACGGCTCCGCACTGTGATTTCTCCTCCGTGCACATACAATCGAGCACACAGTGCAGGGCTGCACCGGACCGGAGACGTGAAGGATTGCAGAAAGGAATACTGCAGGCAAAAAAGAACAATAGAGGTGAGGAGAGTGTCGAGCCTGGCAGTGGAAAGAGAATAAAAGAACTAATACAACTCGCTCCAAAAAATGGAACTTAACCCAGAGATAGATAATGATAAAATAATGAAATACAGTAGGGTCCCATTCTCAGCTTAAGGGCTGACAAAAAGTGAATAATGTGGTTCTCCATGTGAGTAAGCCTAAAATGCCTCCGAAATATAATAAGCAAGCTACACAGTGAAGCAACACAGAAGAGTTCTATCTCTCTCTCTCTCTCTCTCTCTCTCTCTCTCTCTCTCTCTCTCTCTCTCTCTCTCTCTCTCTCTCCCTCTCTTTCACTCTGTCTTGACTGTTCAGTCCTGCAAGTCTTGCTACCCTATTCCTAAAGCAGCTGGGATTATATGAATATATAATTTGCAACTTTGACGGGCTGAAAGAAATGTACGAGTGCTAGGCCGTGGTGTCACTGGAAAGTTTTTTTTTTTTTTTTTAATTATTATCATTATTAATAGGGTTAACAGGTTACATCTGGGTTAATACAATATCTCACATTGCACGTCACTGTGCGTGTGCGTGCGTGCATGTGTGTTTGTGTGTGTGTATGTGTGCTGGGAGGGTACTTGCCACATGCTGAGTACCAATTCTACATTGTACTAGCATAATGAGGACATTATGGCTGGTCCTCACAACGTCAAAGGCCTGGCTGTGGGTTAAGACATAGTTTAAGACTGGGGTCAGGATTGAGTTGAGGTCAGGGTTAGGGATGGGGTCAAGGTTAGGGTCAGGCTAGTTGGGATGGCTCAGGTAAGTGGGCTAGTTGGGATGTTAGGGTTAGAATAAGGGACTGGATAATATATTATGTCTACGAAAGTCTTCACAAAGCCAGAAGTACAACAATGTGTGTGTGTGTGTGTGTGTGTGTGTGTGTGTGTGTGTGTGTGTGTGTGTGTGTGTGTGTGTGTGTGTGTGTGTGTGTGTGTGTGTGTGTGTGTGTGTGTATGTGTGTGTGTGTGTGTGTGTGTGTAATTTTGTGCTTGCGTTGTCTTTTTGCTTTCTCCCTGCGGTTATCCAAACATTGTTGCAAATGTATTGATCAGAGATATTCAGATTCCTGACCCCCGCGACCGGCCATTATCAGGGATCTGCACCCTGCCACGCTGGCTCCTGTCAGGCAGGGTTCCATAAGCAGTAATGGCTCTGTTTGTGTTACAGCATAACCCACTTTTTCATAATGGTCCTTTTATCCTCATTAGTGTACAAGCTCTGGGCACTTGTGACTGTACACTCAGCCCTGTATGTGTGCTCATAATGGGAACAAATTTATGTTTTTGAATGAAGACACGACTAGATAAGATCTCTCTAGCTGCACAATATCATGGATTCAAAGTAATTCAGAGATTCTTCATAATGAAATACCTTTTATAATGACCAAAATGGATTCGCGTGGATTTGCATTGAAAACAAAATGCAAAAAAAAGAAATGACTCCACCGAGCAAATCTATTTAGAGTAGCTCAAACTGTCAGTTTATTCTTTCCTTTGTGTTAAAATTGCGATAGAAAAATCCTGAATGAATCTACACCTACGCTGTCATTTAGCGTGTTTGCGCCTTGGGGATGTAGTCACACGAGGCTTTGAATGCGCACATCCTACCTGTTTCTCCCACCTTCTTGTCTTGCTGTTCCTGAACTCGGTGTCTAAACTTTCCTTTTGTTCTTCTAATCGGCTCCAAGCAGTGTAATGTGGTCATTTTCATTTTCAGCTGTTGCAGACGGGAGCTGCGGGGACATTTTTTTGCAACATTCTATGTGCTGTATGTGGGAACAATGGAATTGTTGCGCAGCTAAAACACAGTGATGAGTTTGCTTCATTTAAAAATGCTGTTTGATGTTATTCTCTCCCTCGTGTCGCTCTTCACAGCTGCTGCCTTTTGTTGTTTCTCTTTTCCAACCTACTAACCGTCTGTTTTACTGCTTTTGTTCTTGCCCCAGATTGCCCGTAGCCTGATTGCTCCATTGTCGCTCGACATCGCAGGCGACCCTGACAGCGATCGTTCACTGGGGAAACAGCGTCTCAGCGTCGCCATTGGTGTCCTGGCGGGGGCTGCCGCCGTCATCTTGGTTATACTGCTGGTGGTCACGGCCCGCCAGTGTGGCGCCCAGGGCAAGAACGGGTACGAAGCTGGCAAGAAGGAGCCGGAGGAAGACTTCTTCAGTCCTTCGGGGGCTCAGCCGCAGGTCAGCCGTGGCAGGGGATCAGACCGCGGGCGCAAACCTCGACGGGATAAGCGCGCGGGAAGTAGTGGCGGTGCGTCCGCCGGAGGAGGGAAGTCTGACCGGTCGCTTTACAGTGGCATCGTCACGGTCAACGGGCTGCGGCGCCATGCCAATGATGATGAAGAAGAGGAACTGAGCAGCGCCAGCGACCGCCTGGCAGCCCGCTACTGCGTCGTGGATGATGACCCGGGCAGCCCGCGGATGGGCGGTGGTAGGAGGCACCAGTCGAGCCCAGATCTGGCCAGGCACTACAAATCCAGCTCGCCGCTCCCAGCTGTGAATCTGCAGCCGCACTCCCCCCCAGCTGAGGGGAAGAAGCATCAGGCGGTCCAGGACCTGCCTCCCTCCAACACTTTTGTGGGCAGTGGGGGCTGCGTGGGGAGCGCCGGCTCCAGCAGCAGCAGCAGCGGAGGCAGTGGCAATGCAGACGCCATGTCCCTGGGATCAGACCAGTGCTCAGAGTACGGCTGCCACACCGGGAACAAGTACAACAAACAGGTAGGAGCTCTGGAAAAGGCCCCACGGAACAGAAATCCCCTACTTTTTTAAACAGATGTGTTAAAAACCTTTCTTTTTTCAAAAAAAATTCTCTCCACGAAACGTGTCGTGTGGATGCGCACCACTGTGGGTCTGCATGAACACTGTGATGCTGTCAGAACCACGATTATTAAGACAAAATAGCGAGCCCATGGGAGCGCCTAACATTGAATCTACACGAATGTGAATTTGTACATATATAAATGCATGACTTTATTCATGCTGCATGTGTGTGACTATGTTTTTATCCCCTGTGGAGTTCAGTCAGAGCCAGGTTATAAAAAAGCAGTGGGCAAACAGTTGCTTCCAGCAGGTTAATTGGTCATTTGGTATTTTTGTTTCTCTTATCAAGCTGCTAACTTTCATTTACTGGGCATAATCATGTATATACCGAATACCTTGTAAACATTTACAGGGTCTGTTGCGGAGATAATTGTTGCTGCCGGCCTTGGTGTTTGCCTGAGGAAGATGCAGTTGAAAACAAAAGTCCTGCTGACAAGTAAATACAGCATAGGCGAAAGTCAGTCACCCCTCTACCAACCCGCTAACACACACATGCACACACACTCTTCATCTATCATCGTAGACACACTGACACAGCAGGGTCTCCGTCGTCGACGAGGAGAGCTCCCGAGAGTGATGTTTGACTGGCAGCTAAACCTTCTTTAAGGGGCGGTGTCTCATTTTCTTGACGGACAGCTCCGCATTTATCCTCCCTGTGGTGAAAAACTGCTGATGTGGCCATTAAAAGCAGAAGGAGAGGAGCTTCTTAACTCAATCAATTCACACATGTGATCCCGCTCAACACGCGCGCATGCCAAGCCGCGCGCACATATGCGCACACACGCACACACACTCCAGAGGTTAATCCATTACGGAGTCAATCCTCTTAATCTGCTGTTCCCAGGGAAAGAAAATGCTTACTGGGAGAGTTTGGTGTTCATGCTTACGTCCCGGCACATACGGGGACGCGTCGACGCGCAAACTGACAGCGTAATGAATTATTGATTGCAGGGGGTAATTAACTCCCCTGCCTCAGTGAAGCGAACCACCTCCCAGTCCGACCCCCAAAATATCAGCAGTTGCTTACACATCAGTGGCCGTGTGACACTTTGAGCGCATGTGTGTGTCTGTTTCCATGTCAGAATTTGTTAAGTGAGCAGGTTTGTGTTGGTGGGAGCCTGTCACTTCGCTTGAGGGACTGCTTATTTCATGAAGGCATGCGCATTTTATATGTGAGTGCAAGCGAGAGATAGATTCAGAGAGTAAAAGGTGGTGAGTTTATGCCAAACGCAGGAACTGGGACGCTGACAGAATTTGGAAGAGCATTAGATGTGGGAGAGAATTATAGGTGGAGAGGAGGAGATCAAGTAAACTAGATTGGTGGTGGTTGGAGGGGGGGGTTCAAAGATACTTTTACTGGGTCGTTAAAACTTTAAAAATTGTTCATCTGAAGTAAGCACATCATTAGGCCATGCTGGGGATTACAGAGCGGGAAAACAAGTGAAAAGGCAAGTAATTAAAGTAACTGTAAGGATTATATATGAGGAGTAAGATTAGAGAGTTAATGGGCTGATGAAGCAGCTCGCTTTGACTGGGCTGTTGCTTAGTTTCAAAAGTTAGAAAAGGCAAAGAGAAGAAAAAAGAGGTAGGATATTGATATCTGGACTTGAATAAACACAAAAGTGAGCAGAAGAAGGAGTAGGATAAAGAGATAAAAGGGAAAAAAGAGTGAAAGATAATAGGTGTACTTTGCTTTGTTCCTCTACCACATACTTTTCGCTTCCTTTCACCAAAGCAACACAAGTTTTCAATTTTTAAAGACAATTACGCGCAAAACCGAGGAAAGGCAAGAAAGCGAACACAAGCGATTCAGATACAGAAATAAATCTACAAGACCCACGGGACTGAGTTTTTTTTCACTTTTGTTTTCATTGTTTTTGATGATTTACCTTGCTAAGTACTGACACCGACGTGGGGGAGGAAGTATAAAGTGTTGGAACGTGTGCGTTCAGGCAGGGAAACATGGGGAGAACCAGGCAGGGAGAGAGAGAGAGGTCCACTGTGGTTAGCAGCCAGTAGGGGGAGAGTGGACTGTCGAGATGTGGGTCATCAGGATACCCGCTGGCATTGGGACGCACCAACGATTGGTCACGTGGCACCGCAATCAATATGGGCAAAGTGACCTCTTTTCAGTTCCCAACACGCAGCATACGCACACTTGACCCATACTCCATGGCACAGCTGCTTCAACTCCCTGGTTGAAGACAGCTAATCCAAATATGGTGCTTTTATTAACCCATCCTGATTTTATCGCACCAAAAATCTAGTAGTATATAAATAACTTTTAGAATAAAATGTGCGCTTCACGTTGCACCATCAACACGTTCTTTTCGCCGTTGCTTTTTGCCTTTTTTTTGCCAAATGCACAGCTGTGAATGTAAACATCCAGCCCCTGCTACCTTTGCCTGGTCTCCTCTGGACTCTGACCTCTGACGACCAATCGACTCAGCACTTTCCCCAGGCTCGCTTCTTTTACTGCTGTGAGCACTTTCTCTCTCTCTCTCTGGACTCAGCGGGGGAGTGTTGCAGTGCCACAAAGGCTGATTCGAACAACCCACACAAGCGTGCCTTCATGCACACACACACACACACACACACACACACACACACACACACACACAAGCACACACGCACAAAGCTGAATCGATGCATCAGTAAAGGCCCAAGACGGCAGTTGAAACAGGTGGGTTGACAGCACACTTTCAAAAACCTTGGTGAAGGTCAGAGTTGGGATATAAAGACATGTGCCAGTGTTTTGATACGGCAAAGACCGGCAACGAGGGGAGTTGTGTGGTTATTATAGCTCATCCAGCCGGTCTTGTCCATGTAATTGGACTGTATGGATGGTAACTGCTGGAGAGATTAGGTCTACTGGATTATAAAATTGAAAAGCAGCTTTTCATTTTCGACAAAATCCTTCCAGGATTAAATATGATGAGCGTCTGTCATAGACTCGCAGTCTCCCCTCGCTGAGCTCAGCCATGCCTCACGAGCACATACACACATACGTCTCCATTGATGCAGTCGGGTCATGAGGGTGAAGGCACTGTCAACCAAACACACACACACACACACACACACACACACACAGTAAAGACACACACAGTGGAACCATCCCGTGACCCCTGTTATGCTACCACTGAACTGATGAATTTATTAAAGCTATTGTGGGTTGACGCTGTGAAGTCGGCCATATGCTCATGGGATTGAAGAGGTGAAGAGGTTGGGGTAAATGTGCGGCGAGAAGGACGAGGTAGCTAAAAGGAATATCACCCAACATCCGTGACTGAAAGTTGATCTAGAGAGGGCTGATCTAGGGAGTCAGGGGGCGTCAGAGAGAGAGAGAGAGAGAGCACGAGCCACAGGGAAATAGGAGAGAGTGAGCGAAGCGAGAGAGGGTGGATGAAGAAGGGTTCGGACATTACTCGAGTCTAATGTGTTGGTGTTAGTAGCTCAGGCTGTTGAGGTGTAACACATGCTCGCACTGTAAACATTGATTTTCCGCCTGACTGGGATCATATAGAAACCTTGCAAAGGAACTTTGACTTCTGCAGTCCAGGTTCAGCAGTCAAGACCAGATAATAACCGAAGTACAGCAGTACATACTCGCACTTTTATTCTATTCTGTCTTTAAAGTCATACAAATAGCAGCAATAAACTAAAACAAATGGCAAAACCACAAAGAAATGCTTAAGTCTATTCCCTTTCTGCAACCTGAAAGATCCATAGTGTGAGTTATAAGCTACTATTTCCTGTTAAATATGTCAAACAGTTTATGGAGGCATTTAAATGTGGCCATTTGAATTGGTATTCACAGATGTTTTGCCACAGCTTAAACGCTAAATCCAGACTCAGGTTGTCATTGCCCTTAATTGCCCTGCCAATCTCACAAGGTCACACAGAAGTCAGAGCGGTCTCGCCTATTATGGGATGTAAATTTGATGCCACATTAATGTGTCATCACCTACATTACTGCTGTGTTATATCTCGTTTGGAAGATATGGTAGTTTAGTTTATGAAGTGGTGGGGTTTGCAGCTTCCGTCGCCCCGTTAGCGTGCTGCTTTCACTTCGCAGCCTCAGAAGCTCGACCCAGAGACCTCAACGTGGTCTTTTGTGCAGTGTAACGGGATGTGCTTTGGCTCCGTGCCAAATAAATTTGCACCACGTCATGACCAATTTGCTGATTCATTGACAAGTTTGTGCGTGAGCACCAGACAGCAGGGCAAAGGCAGGAAGACTGGAAAAAAAAAAAAGAAAAAAAAACTGGTGAGAACCAGAGGGAGTGAAATTGTGGGAGGCAGACGGAGAGAAAATGTCTCTTTCCACACACTTCAAGCTCACCCAGAGCCAAAATGTGATTGGAAGTCCCCTGTCTGTCTGGGCTACTTATCACACAATCTAATATAGCCCGACTGTTCAGCTGGTGATGTTACTTAGGTAACATCCTCATCCTTCAGCTTTTGCTTCAAATTCTTTGTAATGGCAAGAATGTGCGAGGGATCATTCTCACAGACACGTGCTCACACATGCAGACATGCTGAGGCATGGACACACACACACTGCAGACACTGTCAGACGTGTGATTTTAACACACGCGGACATGCCTACTGAAATGCGCTCTTGTGTGCATATAATAGCTCATAATTACGCACCCTACCAGATGCTCATGCATATAGACTTTTCACAGCGAGCAGACTGATAACAATGTGATGACACACGAGTGGAGGGGAAAGTTTTCTGGCTCTTACATCAGTTTTTTTTTCCCATTCCCACTGGATTGACTCATGCACAAGCCCCGGCACACTGTCTGCTGGAATCACGCGCATCTGTCGGGCCCTACAAACATGCACTGCCTCAACTGTCTAACACACACACACACACACACACACACACACATGGTCGAACACACACAAAGACCTACATAGCAAGCCCCTCGCGGAGATGCTTCCTTTCATTTGCTTTTTGAAGACTCTACTCTGCATTGAGCAGCTCCGCTTTCAGCCCATCTTCCTTACAGCGTTACCTTAATGGGTGTCTGCGGGTTGAGCAATTTTACTCAATATTGCGAGACAAAAGTGCTTTTTT
>BJFM01001151.1:3288-15710 GCA_016586285.1 Arothron firmamentum | reverse complement strand
CCCCCCCCCCCCCCCCCAGTTTCGCCTCTGCGCCGTGTTTGATGCACAAATTAACCTGTCAGCAGCAGGAAGTTTTCAAAAGGACGCCGTCAGCGGCGCTGAGCTAATGCAACCCAGCAACAGAAACATTTTGACCAGATGACTCAATCATTTAGTCAAAGTTAAGCTTGGGTTTTGTTTTTTATTAATTCGCAGGAGGAAGAAAGAAGCGACAGAAGCAAGTGCTGCGGCGAGGTGTTGGAAGTCACAGAATGATTTGCTGCTGTTTCCGTGGATGAAAAGCTCCTGTGATTTCTCGTCAGCGAGGTTCATTTAGAGTCGCTATAGCAGCCTTAAAACGCAGTTAAACATGCAATGGAGCGTGTAAAATGCCGCTCCCGGGTTAAAAACACAGTTAATGCACACTTATAATTCTCCAATACTTGAGGCCTAAAAGTTGCTTAAATCGCTTGTTCTGTCCAACTCGCACCCTCCTCTAGAGAATGAGGATGACACTTTGGCTGCATTAACACAACTGAGGGGTTTACAAAAGGAAGCAAAGGTCCCTCTGACTGATCAGCATTCCAGATATGAAGTCTGGACTCTACCCAAACGGTGTCAACAGCAGCATATTAGTTTTCGCTGTGTGCCATGGCAGCGGAGCGCAATATCGCCTTCCACGTTGGGCTCGGCGGCGGCTGGCTGAAGGCTGTCATTTTATCAGCTCCATCATCCTCAGGCAGTAAATAATGCATCGCCTTATTGGAGACAGGATGAGGTGACAGATTTTGAAGATGCGGTGTCATTAGCGACTGGGTTGTATTGATCTTGCGTCGGGTAGGCCCAGGGTGTGCACTGTCCCATTTCATCGGTACCTCTTTTTTTTTTGTTGGCCAAGCAATTACAGCCTAAAACTTTAGCCAGGACCACAGCTGTGGTGACACTTTCTTTTAGATTGGTGGTGACTTTTATGCGGGCTTTGAGAATTCCTTCCCAGCGCTTTCATGGAAAGCTTTCACCTGTCTGCGTGAGTCGGATAAGTAAATTGCGTTATTACCGCCTGGCCTGTGTGAGAGCCTTCATCCAAATATCCAGGCTAAGAGGAGGAATCAATGCAGGGAAAGGATTTTACGGTATTCAATTCTCACAAACAATGTCAGTCCACGATGTTACATTGATCACGTTCTTCTTCCTCTGTGAATTTATTGATGATCTGCACTGCAGCAAGCTGCTATGATCTAACAGCACTTTGCGCAGCTGATACAGCCATTACCGTTCGTCCTGCTCCTCCACATTGGGCAAAGAAAGCTAGTATTTGTACTGCAACGGGATTTATGGCGCTGCACTGCGTAATGGAAACATGGCTTTATATGAATCTCAACAGTCTGTGCTTCGCAGCGTTGTAGATGTTAGATGTTAGATGTCGCTTTCCCAAATGCTGAGAGTGATGGCACAAGCTGAACCCCGCCATTAAAGTACTCTGTGTTTCCCAGCCACCGGAAACCACGTTTAAGTTTCTTTCTGGAGGTCACCTTGCCCAGAACAACTGCTGAGCCGCTTACTTAGCACTTACTCAAATATCATGTACCTACAGGCAGAAATCATGTGAAGCACAAGTTGCAAGGACATTAAGCTGCAAAGCTGCACCTCCGAGTCAGCATCACCAAAAACACCCAGGTGTCTGGGGGGATTACAAATCGGATGTCTGGTGCCTGCTTGATTGACATTTGTTTCGCAGAGCTGTCCAACTTCTGCTCGCGGCCTCAATGCAAAAGCGGGTAAAAAGTTTTTTTTCTACCTCGAGCGTTTGTTTGTTTGTTTCTTTAGCATACAAAGACATGTAAATATGCAGCAACAAGGAGGGACGCAAGGAGGGATTCTGGGTAAAATGAAACGGAAAATAGAATCTTTTATTTCCGGCACGGGCAGATTAAAACACTGTTAATGATCTCGTATCCTTAATCGTTAAATTATATGGATTTTTTTTCTCCCCCTGCCACATTTTCAGTAAACAAGAAAAAAGAGTTAACAAAAACATCACTGCCAAAGCCATGTATAGTTGTTCATCCGCAGAGGGCAACAACTTCCGATCTGAGCTAAAGCTAAAATATTACTTATGCGGGAAAGAGGAGCTTAACAATACAATGCATTTGTAACCAACTAATTAATAATGGAATCAGTCATACCGGTGGGTGCCTCTCTACCTGCATGATGTGAAACATAAATGAGACCCAGCCGACAGCCAACGGGAAGCGCGGCCCAAGTCCTTCAACCGTATTTGTTGCTTTGGTTTATGCATAAGCCGTATCCTGCCGATTCATTATGCAGGCCACGGTGTAGCCAAACAAAAACACATCCGAGCTTGCTCTCCGATGCGCGCTCAGACGTGCAGATGTTGCACGTACATACGCAAACACACGTGTTGAATATGCAGACACATGTAACGAGAGGAGAGACTGTTAATTAACTAGAGCTTGTTAATTCTCTTTGAACCAACAGCAAGGAGGTTTGCGCACTAATTACCTTGATGACTGAGCCAACCTGCGCACGCGCACACACACACACACATACACTTTTCAACACATCAAACACACACGCGCATGCAGCTTCTCACAAGCTGTCATAACACAACTCTCAGGCTTTGAATATCTCACATTAATCCACCAGATTGAAACACAAGACATAAAGGTGTGAAGTCTCACTTGCACATGTAGTGCATGCTCACACACACACACACACACACGTGCACTGCAACACACTTTGGAAATTTTGAAATGAAAGGTATATTGAGAACATTTATTTGCACAGTTCCTTCAGAGCTGTGAGATCTGGGTGATTAAGTTTATTCTGAGTTCAAAAACCCATCTTTCCCTCCGTCTGATTCACACAGATGTGCCAGAAATAACTCCGCAGCAGCTTCCATACCGCACGAGGACACTCATGCATGTGCTCACAAACACACCTATTCAAACAGACTCATGCAAGACGGGCAAATCTTCCATGTCAACGGTAATGGCTTGCGTCCGATTAAGGGGAGCGTTTGGTTTATGTCCTCTGTCAAACTCAATTAGTTTTCCAGCAGCTAATTTATAGGCCACAGAGGAGCACAGTCACTTCATCCCTTTGGGCGTGAGCTCAAAATCACACGTGCGTTCCTGGGTACACATTAACATGCACTGCATTTGTGCAACCAAATAAAAAAAATGCAAAGTGTCAGCTTGGTTTAGTCTGGAGATTGGTTTGAATTTGCCTTCAATGAGCGAAATGAAAATGTTGAGAAGAGGCATTTATCAGTGGGACTTTGGAATGGGGGGGCAGGAGTTAAGGAGAGTAGAGGAGTTATGGGTCAATAAAGGATGTGGCGCTGGGGAGAAGAGGTCAAGGACATCATCGATCGCCACATCATAAAGCTGACTGACAAAGAAGAAGGCAAGACACGGGGGTTTTAGTGAACAAAAGTGAGTGGCAGGACAAACAAAGCTGGGCGGGGGGGGGGGGGGGTATGAGAACATACATGTGAGGGACATGTGGGGGAGATATAGCTGAGTGGACTCCACAGTCAGCCAGACGAAGGAAGGATAGAGGGGAGGAATAGAAACTTATTTTATCAGGTTGAAGAAATGAAAGGGGGCAGCTCTGGCCAGAGAGAGGGTCAGAGGGAAATTGAATTAGATAAAAATCACGACGAACAGATGAGTTTTGTTATGGAACACACAAACGCGTTCACAGCGACCTGAAACAGACAAAGCATAGCAGTGAATCACACTCTAGTCTGTCAGTCAAGCCCTTATCTGCAAGAGATGTTGGTTTCATTACTCCCATAGTGGTTTCAGCCACATTTAGGACAATCTGGATTGGAAAAAAACACAATTCTCTAGTGTTAATGAAATAATGTGTAAATAAATAGTGTTTAGGTTTAACTGGATATACACATTCAGCCACTGTGTGATAGTTTTTCCATTAAAAAAAGCATAAAAACTGCTCTGCTTTTATACTATCCTTCTGACGGTAGCATTAAAAAGGTACGTATAAACAGTATAAACATATGTTTTAGTTAGGTTTATAGCGAGGGACCTGAACCACTTCAGTCTACACATAATCCTTGAGTTAAAGGAAAAGACACAATCCTCGAAGTACATTAAAACCATTAAGTCTTGCGTGTTCGAAACTGGATAAAATCCTCACAAAAGAAAAACAACAAAAAACTCGTGTTCTCTGCGCAAAGCAACCGTCTTGCTTTTGGCAAACACTACAAAATATGATAGCTGAGTAGAAACAATATGGACACATGAGAAGCACAAACAGTGCCTGACAATAATCCACAACTCGCTCCTGCGCTAATCTTATTTCTCTCCGATATTGTGTTTCTGGGCAGAAGGCTGGAGAGAAAATGTGTTTGCTCTTGTGTTGGGATCGCTAATAGCATTAAAAGTCTTAATATAATGATGGCAAGCATAAGTGAAATATTCAGCTATAGTGCTGACTTATTATTTTCCCAAGTTTGTTGTTTGGCAGCTTATTAGTTAGTATGGAATTATTAGCTGTGTTGATCACTGATGGGGGGAAAATAGAAAGACTTCGAATCACAAGAAAACGAATGATCCTTTCTCACCCACTTCTTCCCTTTCTGTGCCACTGCCCTTGGTCCAAAACTGACAGAAAAGAGGTTGGATTGCTTCATCGGAGCACTAAAAATACACCGGTCCCTCTGTGCAAAGTTTGAGATGAAGCCACTGAGATTCCAAGAGCTGCTGCTTTTCCATTAGGTTCTAATATCTCTTCCCCTGCCTCAGTCTCTGTTCACTGTTTCTGCTGTCATTCGCCCTGCTTTCATCCCGGCCTTGCTCTGTAACGGCAGGAGAAACATGTGCTCTATTAATTTTCCACTTCTGCTTAATTAATTTCGCTACGTCCCTGTCTCCGCGCGAGTTGAAACGTTTAAATGCTCTTAATTCTTTTGCTGTTTGGACGGAAAAGAAGAATTGACTCGGTCTGCATGTTCGTGCCAGACGTCCATCAGTTTCTCGCCGGATTATCCCGCGGCGACATTCCGAGTTTACGCCCCCCCCCCCCCACACACAGACACACACACACACACCCTAATCTGCATCTTCTGTCTGGTGCTTTCACTTCTGCTTTATACACCGTACGTTTCAGGGCAGATCGAAATTAAAGGGATTGTAATTTAGTGAGCAGATAAATGAGTCTGAGAGGAGATGTGTGTGTGTGTGTGTGTGTGTGTGTGTGTGTGTGTGTGGTGTGTGTGTGTGTGTGTGTGTGTGTGTGAGATGGGGGGTGCATGGAAGCAGGCTTCCTGGGGCAGAGTGTTCCTTCAAGGCCAGAGAGAGACATTTAACTCAGCATGGTTGAATTACAGGATTTTTTTTTTTTATTTTTTTTTTTTTCATAATGTGGAAGCTAGTCCGCTAACCAGAGTGATCTGTGCACTGAAACGTCAGCAGCTTTGATGCTCAGGAACACACTGGGCTAAAGATGCTCAACTGCCCACTTCTGTGGATGTACAGTACACTTGAAGTTGTTGTACAGTTTGGCACAAAACAGGAGCCAAAATTTTGCCGAAATGGATCCTGCCAGCAGTGTTGTGCTTTCCAAGGCTCGGATGCAGTTAATTAACAGGAGTGACGTGTAGCACATGATAAACCCGACTGCCGTCTCCCATTCCCTTCAAAAAAAACAAAGGAAAATGCGCTGAGTTCTTGGCACAGAGCTATTGTAGAGCCGAGATTTGGCAAGAAGGATCACTTCTCTGAGGCTTTTTGCAAATTTAACCGGAAGAGGTGCATTATCTATGCTGTTTAGTTTTTCCCTGCATATTTAAAAAGTGAGTGCTGGACAGTGTTTTCCAGTGGTAGCAGGATAGGATGCAGAAAGACGGACAAAGCACCAGACTCACCGGCGGTGGTTTTTGTCAGTACACTCTTTATTGCCAGCTGGCACTTGGAGGCACATTTCCAAATGGAAATTCAATTCAATTCCATTTATCCTTATTTATGCAGCGTCTGTTACTCAAAATTGTCCCCAGGCAATTTACAGAACCCCAGGGCCCTAACCCTAACCCCCCCCAGCAAGCAACAACTCCCCTTCAACCGGAAGAAACCTTGAGCAAGACCAGGAAAATATGGGGGGGCTCCTGCTGATGGCCACCTGGGTAAAGAGGGAGGAGAAAGGTTGAGAACAGATAGAGGAGAGGAGAGGAGAGGAGAGGAGAGGAGAGGAGAGGAGAGGAGAGGAGAGGAGAGGAGAGGAGAGGAGAGGAGAGGAGAGGAGAGGAGAGGAGAGGAGAGGAGATTTTAGAATGACCTTGCTCTAAATGTGATAATAAGCATGAGTAGAATAATGACTGTAACTACAGAATTACTGACTATAAGCTTTCTCAAAGAGGAAGGTTTTAAATCTAATCTTAAAAGTAGAGAAAGAGTCAGCCTCCCGTACCTGGACAAGGAGCTGGTTCCACAGCAGGGGGGGAGCCTGAGGGATCAAAGCTCGGCCTCCCATTCTACTTTTAGACGTTCCTGGAACCACACGTAAACCAGCATTCTGAGAGTAAGTCTATTTTGATGGTATGGTGCTATTAGCTCCTCCAGATAGGATGGAGCCTGGCCTCTCAGGACCTTGCAGGTCAGAAGAACTCTTTTAAAAACTATTTTTGATTTAATGGGCAGCCATTGAGGGGAAGAGGAGTAATGTGATCTCTTTTGTCAATAACTGCCAGAACTGTAGCTAGACCATTCCAGATGAGCTGGAGGCGACTCAAAGAACTATTTGGACATCCTGATAAGAATGAATTCCAATAGCCCAGGCAGAAAGTAAGAGGCTAAAGAGATAGCATCTAGAGTACTGATGTGACCTAATCTATCCCTGAGAAGTTTAGGACCACACAATGACCTCGGTTTCAGAAAAAAAAAAAAAAAAAAAGAGGAAAATAAGTCAGAGGTTTGTAAACATCATCCAAATCCAGCAGCATTAATCAAAACTGGGATTAAAAGCCCCCAAACACTTAGAGATGCTGTGGTGGGTTAATCATTATTACCCTGCATTGTAGCATCTAAGCTCATAATCAAGGCAAACAAGAACAGATAATCTCAATATGTCTGTGCAGACCCCTGCCCCACAGTCTAATCCCCAGATTTGAGATCTCAGATTAGGCATCCTGGATGATTAATCCCATACCGTGTGTGTGTGTGTGTGTGTTTGTGTGCGCGCGTGTGTGTGTTTTCCGCAGGGGACCCTTCGGCGGGTGACCTTCTCGGTGGTCAGCCAGCCTCAGGACGCTGGTTGTTATGACAGCGGCCTGGAGGATTCGGAGACTCCCAGCAGCAAGAGTTCGTCGGGGCCACGCCTGGGAGCCCTGCCGCTTCCTGAGGAAGGCTACGAGCGGACCACACCGGAGGGCAGCGTCGGCGAAGAGGAGCATGTGGAAAATGGTCAGAGCAAGCAAACAGACACATAAACATTCAGATAGTAAAGAAAATCAAATAAATTCCTCTTCTTCATTCATTGCTCTAATTCTTTGTCTTTCAAGGCCGTTTCGCTTTACAGACACGCACGTGCACAGCCACACGCGCGTGCACAGATGCTTTAAAACCTTGACTTGTCATCAAGGTCTCGGAAGGCTTTTCTGTTCTCACAGGACGGGAAGCCTTTTTTGGTATCTTTTTTCGAAAAGATAATGCATGGCTAAATGTCCTTGTCAGTCAGCAGCTCAAATCCGAGAAATGAAATTGCGTTTATACCTTTTCTATCACAGGTTTTTTGTCAGGGATCAAGAGTGGTATATAAAAACATGTTTTTGCTCTTTCTTTTCTTTCTGGTCACGCTGGAGCAGTAACGGCCTCTGCTGTGCGAGTTCTGCTGATCCAGCATCATATGATTCTCAGTCCTTTTTTTGTTGTTGTTGCTCACCGATAAAAGTTCTGTTTGCCTTTCAAACAGTATGGATTCGTCTTGCAAACGACTTCCTTCCATGGATCCTTGTATGACCTTTGACCTTTAATCTTATGGGACATGAGCTGTGAATCATTGGTGACCTCAATAACCTCTTGAACTAACAACTGAGGGGTTAATGGTGATGATGGTACCTGGTATGCAAAAGGTGTTTGATCCCTCCTGTTATTAGTAGTTATTGGAACTGTAGTAGTAGTATATTGATATGTGATAATATGGTGAAGTAACTTATTAACTACAAATACTTTCCACAGCAATGCTTAAAACAGTAATAAGAAAGAAAAACTAAACTAAAGCAATATAATAGAGCTGAGGTTCTTCTCCATGCAGGTTTTTTTTTTGTTTGAGGTACACTGGCCTCTCTAAAGTGACCACAGCTGATCAATAGTGTATATTTTCTTAACGAACACCCCTGAGTGTGTCTGTGCTGTGTGATGAGGGTCAATGATTCCCAGAACAAATGGCGAGGCCTCTTTTTTTTCTTTTTTTTTTTCAATTTTTTGCTCACGTGTCGACATTTATGGTGGTAATTTAGAATAATGAATACCTAAAACATGCAGAAGACAACCTCAGCTGTTTCATTTGATCCAGCTATGTATTAAAACCCTAATTCCTTCACTACACGTGAAGACATTAATATTTATAACCCAAATTTGTGGCAGTTATCTCCCCATGGGCTTCAATAGATGTTTGATTTGACCTCAGGTGTCACCTTTCATGTCGTGCTAAATGTTCTTTTAAAGTCAGCAATTTCCATTTTGCAGGGACATCATTTTTCTTGCAGATTTCGTATTCTTTCCACTCTCCTACAAGCTTTTTTCTACACTGTTTAAGCACCTTTTTTACCCGCGTCTTCCTCACCTGAAGTTTCGCTAATTCCTGCTGTTGCACTGGCCTTGGAACCAGTGTGCAGTCAAACATCCAATTACTGCAGGGCGTACCCTAGCGCATAGAGTAAGAAACCATCAAACGAAGAATTTCTAATTCCCAGAAAAACAGCGATAAACAAATAACTTTTTTGGGGACTTTTTGGGAGGTGAGAGAACTTGAGCTACTCAGTATTTCCTGACCTCAGGGTTGACCACTAGGTGGTGTTTTCTATGATCACACACATGAAAATGGTCTATTCTCGTTTACACCGATGGAGCTTGTCACATATTTCTTTTTTCCTTCTCTTTTTTTTTTTTTTAACATCCAGATGCCAGGCAGCTGCCTGACGTCGCCCTGACTGGAAAATGTACCAGGGACTGCGACGAGTTTGGCCACTCTGATACTTGCTGGATGCCCATCCGGCCCTCACCTCGCCAGCGTCAACGCCACGGCAGCGACCCCCCAAGGCTCTCAACCTTTGCCCCCGGAGACGATAACAACAATCTCCGTCGTAATGACCACGAGAGCGACAGCGAGAGCGCTGGCAGTGCGGGCAGCTCAGAACCTGGTGTTGTCGTCAGCAGCGAAGGTCAGAGATTACCACTAGCCAACGGCGATCCTCTCGGCACCCTCGGTAGAGGAGATCGCAACAGGAACGTGGGCGATCACAACCGCAACCTTCTGAACCGCAAGATGACCTCGGCGTCCTACGACACGTTCAGCAGCGCGGGCCTCGGACGGCGCCAGCAAGAGGAGGAAGTGGGAGAGGGCCAGAACCCGGCTGAGGTCATACCACTGACGCGGACAGGAGGGGACTACAAGACCGCGTCCTGCCTCACGCTGTCACGCCGTGAGGTCTACCTGTGACAGCTTAGCAACAGCGCAATCATCACCACCCTACTCACTTTTCTAAAAAAAAAAAAAAAAACAAGAAGAGGTATAAAAACAGAGATTGAGCTCTTTCCTGGCAATTTGTGACTTTTTAAACTGAAAAAATAAGTCAGAAATGCTGTAAATCAAATTGGACCTTTGTGATTCTGACATATATTTAAAGGCACCTAAACTAAGGCAAGTGATGGATCAACGCTTTGAGGAGAATTGACCAGGAGTATTTTCTTTTTTAAAAAAAAGTCAAACTTTTTTATCCAACACTGAAGTCGCTTACGGGCAAATCTTCTATTAAAGTCCGTGTGGAGGAGGATAACTTAACTCTTGTTTTTACCTGAATCCAATGCATGTCTGACCCTCCGAATCTGGGTGAAGAAGAGAGAGCTTGAATCTAAGTAAAAACCTGATGCTATAAATATGTTGGCACACACTTTGGTGCGTTCACTGAGGCTACATCAAGCCTGGACTCAAGCACTGAACCATCTGCTGAAAGAAAACACAGGTCTTCGTAATAGCAGACAAAAAAAAAAAAAAAAAAAAAAAGAAGAAGTCACAGGCATCGATTTGATTTCTTTGGCTGTAGCTCAACCAATCAGACTTTGTGTTGTCCAATCAACTAGATTGTCCCCACGGCGGGCGCATACGCAACTGCTCGTTATTGGAATTTAAGTGAATTTTAAGCGAAGTATGTGTGGCTGCTGTACAGTTGCATACTATTTCAAAAAAAAACACGCTCATGTCAATCAGCCATAAAACCGCAATTAAGTCGAAACACACGCAGCAACAACGTGAAAGGACTCCTTGCGGCAATTCGACATCAGCATCTGCCACACAGCTCTCTGATAGTGTGTTTCCTGGTGGAATTTCTTTCTTTCTTTCCTAACCACCCTGTGTGTGTATACTGTGTATTATATGTGCGTATCTGATGATACAGCGGAGTGTTTTTTTGCCTGCCAATATCCTCCGTTTCAGAGTAGACTGACGTGCTGGCTTCGCCCACACTTTACAGTAGACCAACAGTATCAACGTGTCATTTGGTGCTCTTAGGAACTCGAGCCGACACACATACATGGACGCATGCACGCGCTTAGCATACAGATCTAAGCATGCAAACACAAATTCGTGGTGCGTCTGCAAAATGTGAACACGCATAGAGCCACAGTTTGTGACATGATTCAGTGGCTGTGTAACATAGCATATCTAATAACCGACATTAACTTTCATACTGAAAAACATAAGCACAGGCATACACATACAGCATATAGCCAGTATTTAAACATAAAATGTATTTAAATAAGTACTCATTTGTGACTGATGTTTGAGGCTACGTTAAAGGGAACTTCAGACATCTTATTTGTAGTAAGAAAACGTGGGAATGCAAACTATCCTACCACTGTAAGTAGGAATTATTAAAAAAAAAAACAACTAGATCCTGCAAGGAAAAATGGGGGGGAAAAAGGACTGCATGAAAGAAAGACAATGCTAACTTTTTACTCTCGTTTAAAACCACATGCCTTTTTTGAATACCACGCCTATTTCGAACATCATGTGGGGGAAACGGAGGCACTGGGGCAGTAAGGGAGTGAGCTTCAGTGGGTTTAAGTGTTTATCGTGGAGCAACTTTGGGTCAACCTTGGGCCTTTTTGCACAAGTTCGGTTTAAAAGGGTGCCACAGGCCAAAAACGGAGCTCTGCTGCAGCCTTTTACACTGTGGAGTCCCAAACACGCCCATGCTGCTGTGCTGGACCGTGCAGATAACGCGCTCCTTCACGCTCGTCCCTCCCAGCAGCTACTCTACTTATTCAGACACACTCGGCTGCACCGGGCTGACGAGTGGGTGAAGATTGGAGGCCGGCACATCTTAATTCCCATCATCAGTGTGTGGTTCAGTGGTGTGATAGGGATAATAGGGTTAGGTCGTCCCTCTGGTCTTTGCATGTTTCCTTTCTCTCCTCGTCTGCTCTGTTGATCTGCACTGATCTCATTAATGTCTAGGAAGCCCGAATGTGACGCTGCTGGATGTTTCCAGTTTGTGTTGCGTCTTCATTTTCATGGTTGTTTTGGATCAGATGAGGTGTATAAGACAAGCCTAGATTTTGATGGGGGGGGGGGGGTGACGTATATTTGTAGAGTTCTTCACAATTAAGCGAAGTTTAAAGGTCAACGAGCAAACGCTCTGTCACTGTGGACTGTAAGTACCTTGATTCCATCCTTTCCTCCACAACCTAAGAAATGATTGCCCTCGGTTCGTTTTGCTTCATTACCTGTATATATGTCCATCTTCTCATTTGTTGTGTTAGACCACTGATGTACTTACTCCCCAAGCCTTCACGACGCCCCTAATCCCCAGCATGGCTGTTTACTGAGCTCCGTTATTGATGGACTCTGCCAGGATGTTATTAAAAAAAAACAAAAAAACAAAAACACTCAAGGCCTGACGCATGAGGATAATCTGGTCAGAGAGAATTCATGTGAAGCAAAGGTGTGAAAACAATCACAGCATCCTGAAAGATGTACAGTGTATGCACTGAGAGACTGGAGGGCACGCGCTCTTTCTCCCGGAAAGGGAGATGTGCCTCAAAGACTCGGACATTGTGGAAAGAGACTCTTGAAACTGCCCCGTCACTTCAAAGTGGGAGATTTCCTTCCCTCCTCAAACTGCTGTTTTAAGGCAGTTCTTTTATGACACCTTTCAACCCCCCCCCCCCCCCCCCCCCCCC
>BJFM01001150.1:79466-90204 GCA_016586285.1 Arothron firmamentum | reverse complement strand
CACACACACACACACACACACACACACACACACACACACACACACACACACACACACTGGCCCCAAGTTTTTGTTCATCATTTAACATTTGAATAGCAGCTGGTTGATCTGGATGACCATCATCAGTTGGGAGCCAAGCTGCCCTGCTGGAAACCAGTTATTCAGGTTAGGGTTAGCTCTGGATTGCTTGAGAGTGAGACCACTACATCCCCAACACCAACGAGGAGCTTTCCCACTGCTACTTCCTGTTTGTTGCATTGCTACTAGGACTCTGTGCTGCAGGAGTGTAGGCATGGTTCCACAGAACCACTGAATCAATGTGAAAATGTTCCTCAAGCACAGAAGTTGGGTTAAGGCCCTTCATCCATCCTAGAAAATGCCTGGATGGATTTACTGGCTGCAGATCATTTTAGTTCAGCACTTCATTTATCATTGTAATTCGAACTGTGCTTTCTGCCTAAGATCAAACTTTATGTTTCTCATTTTTGACAGCTACTTGACAGATTTTGAAAGTCCTCATCTTCCTCATTCATACTGCTGAATTCCTGCTTGAGCAACACAAACGGAGGCATGAATGATTCCTACATGCACGAAGTGTTTGTGGTGTTCCAAAATGCTCAGCGTAGGGTGTCGCCTGTCACCCACGCTCTGCTTCCAAATTCTCAGGAAGGACCGCCGAGGACATTTAACCGCGCTGGTGCTTCCAGACCTCTTTCATGTCTGGCGAGTGGAGGTTCGGCAGCGTGGAGGAGAGGTCAGCACTGGTGCAAAGATGGAACGTGGGAATGTCCTGTCACTCATAACTCTGCCAAACTGGAGGCAACCTGCAGGCCTGTTTTCCTCATCTGGGGCTCTGGAGGAAATCTGATTCCAGCGTGTGATTGAGCTTTTCATTCTGTTTGTCTTTGCAGTGGACATGTCGTCCCTCATCAGTCCTTTCTGTTTATTTGGATAGTTGGTTTGGGAAAGAGTGCAAGAAAATCCGCTGAGAACAAAGCTAAAGGTTTGTCACAGGGATCCCAGTTGCCCCCTTCCACACGAGCTGGAGCTCTCAGCCTGCTATCGGTTGGTTTTTACTAAAGTAGCTGTGGAGCACAGAGACTGGTCTTTCCAACAAGAGCTTTTAGCTTGGAAAATATGTTGTGATGTTGTGTTTTATTTTGAAAGGGAGTCTGGGTATTTCCTTGTGTGCTAATTAAAGGTGGCTGGTTTGGTTGGGTTGGGGGGGTAGTGTCATTAGTGAACTATAGTATTTTGCTTGGTTTGCTTTCTGGAGTTTTGTCACTGGTTCCATTTTTCTGACGTTGATCAAGATAGGTTAGATTGTTTTTGCTCTAGAAGCTCCAACCACGGCGGATGGTTGAGCTGCTGCCTCTGGGACGCTCAGATGGTGGATTTGGGGGTTATGGGGAGTGGGCTGTGTAGTTTCCTGCCTGGGTATTTAGAGAAGTTGAAATGGGATCCCACCATCAGACTAAACGAGGTGGGCTTCGCTTTGAGTCTCAGGCTCATCTTTCAGTTTCATGGAGCCACAGAAACACTTGGAGGACTTTGGTGAACAGGCTCCAACTATTAATAAAATGCAGAGTGAGGGTCCAGGGATGTGTTGGCCTCTCAGGTTTCCTCTCACTATATAAAGTTCTGTTAAGATCAGATCTTTTTCTCACACATCAGTCGTTCTTTGGAGGAATGGGAGCTTTTCTTTGTCTTTACAGATTGGTGTGATTGTGGCTCCAACTGACTCAAAACAGGTTCGGTTTCTGCTGGTGCTCCTGCTTTTGTTCTTGATCTATGATGAGAAGCTATTAGGGCCCCGATGTAACAGTTAGTCTGGTGCCGAGTATGAAGCTGAACAAGCGCCAAACTCCTAAAGAACATATGGTAAAAGGATTGACTCCCTCCTCTGGATTCAGTCATTTCTCTGCCTCTGCTGTGTGTGAGCTTCTGTTTTAATAGCTTCCATAGCTCAGAGAGCCACCATCTAGCACTTCTGCTGCCTGCACGTCCACTTTAATAATCAGCTGCCTCTGAAATCACAGCTCCTCGTTCTGAAACTTGGCACCAACAAAATGTGCCAGTTCCAGCCTGGCAGGAGCATCCGAGGCTGGGCGGAACCAGATGAATGGAAGCTGCTTCAGACCCTAGGGTTAGGGTTAGGCCGAAGGTCTGAAGGCTTAGAGTCAGACCCAAGGTCTGAAACCACCTTTCCTCCTCCTACACACTGCAGAATCACTGCTTTGAGTGAGTGAGTGCGTGAGTGCATGAGTGAGTGCATGAGTCGCACTATTGAAAATCGAAGCCAAGAGCTTTCACTCAAAGTGAGTGGGTGAGCGAGTCCCACAAAGCCCTCATATGAATTGAAGAACTAATCTATTCTTCTATATATTTGTGTCTGTGAAATCTTACATTTTCAAAGTTGTCGGAGCGCTGAGGCGGCATGTAGGTGACTGTTCCAAATTCAACATCTTTCTCTCTTCCATCCCTCATCCCTCTATCACCATCAGTCAGGCTGAGCAAAGACCAAAGGAATCCTTGTGGAGGTCATCTTCGCTCTCATTGCATTCTATCTCCTTTTGTGCAGCCATTGTTGTCATCACACGGACATTCGGGGGGATATTTCTTGTTCCTCACGCAAGAACCAAAACATCCGAGAGATTTAAACCAGTCACACGTGGAGACAGTCTGATTACCTTTTTATGGTCAGTCTGAGAGTGTCGAATGGAGGGCGGAGTTGTCAGACAATGTTCCTCTCCGTCGGGTCCATGAACTGTCTAGGTGAGATCTCCTCTGGGTTTAGGTGTTGTTCTGATTGTTGCTGCTGTATCTCTGCTACTTGGTGTTCTCCTGTCAGTAATACTGCAGCTCTTTGTATCGGTCAGTGGCTTATAGCTCTATAAACGGTCTCACAGGCAGCCTGGTGCACATGTTAAGGTGCTAGAAGGACAATGTTGCTGCCTGGACAGTGCACGTCCTGTTGTCCTGACACTCACATAAAACACTGTGAGAGTGAAGTTGTTGTTTTAACCTTTGCACAGCTTGGCCATTTGTCTGTGTTAAGTGATGTAGCAGAGGGTCCCTCAGAGGTGGGGCTTCTCTGCCTGACAGCTTCTTGTTCATGTGATGAACATCTCCAGCAGAAGGAACCCTCACCCTGCGGCCTGAAGCTGTAGCTGTTGTTTCTAATGAATGACTGTTGATATGGCCTCCTGCGTCTGTTTGCTGGTTAATGTTGTCTTTTATTTCTCATTTATTCCAAGATAAGCTCTGATCGTAACATGTTCAGGATGACCTGTGTGGGCGTGTCTCTGCTGGACTTTTAAATCCACGCCTTTAGTCTGGACTTAACCCTTGCCCTTCAGTCCCGTTCATGGCTGTTCTGCAAGTTGTAGAGTGGAGGTCCAGCAGAAGAGCTCTGACCTAATATGAAAATGTGCTGCTGACTTGATGAATTGAGTATCATTTCGTTCCACCGCTGCCTTCCTGTAGCCCCGCCTGGTTTGTCCCTGCTGCCCTGCTCTGTCCGAGCTGAAGATGTCTCAGTGGGTTGAAGGGCAGACGTCTGCACCTTTTAGGCCCATCTTGTGTTGGGGTGTGACAGATCCTGTCTGGTCATGAGAACCTCCTGAGACCTGAGCTTTCTCCTCTTGGTGGGTGTAGGTCCTGACAGGAACACCCAGGGTGTAAGGAGGTGAAGGCCCTTCTCTTCCATGTCTCAGGAGCTGACAGCAGATATCATTGGTGCCATCTGTGCTTTCTATATCGGGGCTAGTGGATGGACCTTGTAGGAAGCACTAACAGTTGTTGAAGAAAAAATGTGTTCTGGGAGCTGCTGGAGCTGATGTCCTGTCATCCGCCTTTATTACACAGATTAAACACAATAACAAATGTTACTTTAGGCCTATGAGGTTTGCTTTAGATTCTGTTTGCATTTTTCATGATGAACGCTCACATTTGATGTCGAAGATGCTGCAGACATCTGGAAGACATGATCAAATACAACATGCAAAGAAAACCTGTGAGTCACCTGTGGCCTATTAAACACTGAAAAGAGGCAATTGTGAAGATGCAATCATCAAGAAGGCACAAATATAAATAAGGTGGAATATTGTCTGCTTGCTGTTGAATGTAGAGGCATTGGCACAAGCGCCCTCACAGTTGTTCTTCTGTGGCCACGTGAAGCTTTTCCTCCAGCTCTAAGTGAGCGATTCAGTGAGGACGGAGAAGTGAAAGGCTAAACAAAGAGAAGATGGATGTGCCTCCAACACTGCTTCCACCCAGATTTTCATCCCCAACTGTTGACTGAAGCTGATGCTGACCTTTCCAACAGAGACACAATGCTGTCATTGTTTTCCCGTGCTTTGTAATTATTTCATCCATGGCTGTTTGTGGGACAGCCACTATTTGACAAGACTATTAGTTTCTAGGAGGGAAACAATCACAGTTGATCAGTTTTCTCATTTCTGAACTGAGAAGAATGTAGATTAAATAAAAGCAGACGGTTTGTTTTCACATCTTGTGAAGACCCAGATATCCTTAGCTTTGATCTATGACTCGATCATAGATCAACCATATTCTACATTTGGGCTCTGCATGATGACAAGTCTGTCTAAAAATGTATTTAGCTGCTAAATGATCCAATTTGGCTTCTCAGTATGGATGAAAATGCTGCAAATATAACTGTTAAGTAGAGTAATGAGACTAAAATGACCACTGGCTCATGAACAGCATTCATCTTTTTTCTCATCTCAGTTTCTTCACTTTTACTAACAGATTGAGCAGCTTAAAACTGAGGTGGATTTCTGTGAAAATGTCAGTGCAGAGAGAGGTGCACCAGTCCAAATTTCTGTTTGTAATATTTACAACTTTATTGTTTAGGTCTGAATTGAATAGCTGCAGACGCGTTAGTTAGATTTAATTTTAGATTAAATCTTTTCTGTCAACAAACTCCTTTATTTTCTATCCACAGGTTTCAACTTTCACGTGCAAATATTTGCAGCTAATGGTGGGAAGACATAAAACTTGAAATAAAAGCATTATTTTCCAGGTCTCTGAAGACTTGGGGGCGTCTCTCCTCTGAGACAGTGTAAAGAGCAAAAGTTCACATATTTCCACCCTTTGATAAACGCCCCTCAATAAATCCCCTCCACTGTTCGCACATCTGAAACAAAAAATCTGTGAAGTATGAAAGTGATTTTATCAGTGTGTAGAAGTGACGTAGCCTAGCCTAGCAATCTCTTCTAGCTGCAGAGCTAAGTAACAACTGTGTGCCTGTGAGGGAGATCGGTCATGCTCTGCCGACAGAGCAAACAGTCTTTTCATTTTCGTGTTGTTGTGTCATTGAAACAAAACCTTTGACGTCAGATGAGAGAGTCTTCAAATCAACTCCATAAACTTTACAGACAACTCGCACCATCTGCGCAATTCATCACGATGCTTATTGCTCCAGTCCGTCTGTCCAGTCTGTATCCAGGGAAGGGTTAGTCCTAACTCTAACCCTAACCCCTGCTGGGTTTTCTGGATCTGGATATTTTGACAAGTGGGATTCCACAGCTCATCCATGCTTTTCAAGAGATGGTCTCAAGATGGGAACCACCCTCTCATGCCCACTAGAGGCATTAGAAGAATAAAAACTGAGCTCCTTTAATTAGCTTATTGCAAACAGGTAAAAGCAATAATGATAATTTGCTATCGGTATATAAATATTGAAATAGCTGGTAGAATTGTTCCTCATTCATGTGTTGGGCTGCATGCCAACCCTAAACACATATAGGCTGGTCTTCCACAGGGGTGCCGAGTGTTAAGTTCTGGGTTTGAAGCTTTGACCTTGACTGAATGTTACCCTGTCAGTTTATTGTGTGTTACTTGAGGTGTCTCCAATTTTGGCTGCATAATTATGTAAATATACTCAGAGTAAAGTAAATTCTCCTTTGTTTGTGTGAGCAGGAAAGGAAGAACAGCTATGACTTTGGATGATGGCATGCAACATTAGATCACATTTCTGGCCACATGGAGCCAGTGTCCTTACATAAGCAGAAACAACAGGTGTTAGCAATAGATACAGTATGAAAGGCAGAAGGTACAGCCATGATCCAAAAGCAGTGACACAACTTCAGCATCATTGTGACTGTGTGTTTATATGTGTGTGACTATACACTTTCTTAATGTTGGGCCCAGTGTTGCAGTTGCATGTAAAACTGTTGATTTGGTGTCCATTCCTCGGGGGCCAGTTTATGCGCTACATTTGAAGTGTCTTTGGATCTGGGTGCTCTGCAGTGTGCGTGTCAGTGGAGCGGGGAGCCTTAGCCAACAGGATGTGATAGCAGCTCCAGAATGCAACAGGAATCTTTGCATACACTCGCATGCAGAGAAGGTTTACCCTTTAGGGAATGAATAACCCCTGCAGGAATGTCTGGCACAGCTTTGTCCTCCTGCATCTGACACTTCATTACTGGGATGATTGTGTGTGTGTGTGTATGGGTGTGGGTGTGGGTGTGGGTGTGGGTGTAGTGGGGGGGTGGGGTGGGTGACAGTGTTTAAGTGACAAATGAGGGAGCACCAAAGGTGTAAAGAGAAAAAGAATATTTACTTGAACTGCACAAGTAAACATATGAATGAACTTCAATCAAGGAAAATCAGTTCTGATGATTTCCTTTACTTCTTTGTCCCACTATAACCAGTCCATTTACCCCCCCCCCCCACACACTCCCACACTCCCACTCACTCACTCACTCACACGAACACACACACACACAAACAAGACAACAACAATAGTAATTCCTCAGAACTTCATCAAGAAAACAAAGAAACCTACATTTCGTTTTTTTTTATTTTTTGTTCGTGTTGAACAGAATCGGGGTTCCAGGGGAAAGAAAATGTAATTTTTGAAAATATCTGTTAGTATTAAGAAGTTTGAAACAACCAAAAATTGAATAATCAGCCAGATCTGAAGGAGAGAAACAGCCCTGACAGGATTACATGACAATCGAGCTAAATGTCTCTGGAATAAAAGGGATGAATAGATCATCTAGATAATGGAATGAGAGACAGAGCAGAGTTATCCATTGTTTAATGTTCATTTAAAATGTGTTTTTCTTTGTGAGTCAGTATTATTATTATTATTATTGTATCCAGTGTTCTTTTCCATTTCTGCTGATCTTAAATCCCATCCGTCTGCAACACAAATTTTTAACCATGAATAAGAAATTAGCTGCACCTCAAAAATTCCAAAACATGGTATCGTGTTGCACATTTGCACATGTATGTGTCTGCAGGGCCTGCTGACCAAAACCAAAATCACTGTTTCAACAACGTCAAAGCAGAGGATAACGTCCAGGCTCTGGACACGTCACCGTAGCAACATTCTGTTCCAATCATGACTATCAGGGTTGCTCAAATGTTCAATCGAACCTGTTGCTAAAACAATGTTTCTCTGGGTCTCTGCCCTCTTCTCCGTTTCTATGACAACGTTGACTGTGACCTTCAGACAGGTGAAGCGTAGCTGCATTTAAATCCAGCTCCCTCTCCTCATGGTCCCGAGCACATTTCAGTGAAATCAACCAAATGAGCTGCAGCAGACAGACCAGCAGACAAAGAACAGCCACTCAGCAGATGAAGCAGGGACTTGGTCTGGCTGTTGACTGCTCAGGGTTGTCATGGGGAATAGTCCTTGTCCAGGCCTGGTGAGTGGACGCTCTCCTGTGGTCGTCCACCTCTGTGTTCCGCAGGCATTAGCTTGTGCCTTCACTGCTGGCTATTTCATCGTACTTGTGAAAGTAGAAGTGTGTTGACATGTTTTTGATCGTGGCGTGGGCATGTTGGTGGTTGGAGTCCCTACTGGGGCCTAGACGACTAGGATCTAGTGAAGTAGACAAGGGGTTGCCTCATCACCTCAGGTAGGAGTCGTGAAACTCATTTCAACCCCAGTTTGTGACAAAGAATGAAATAGCAATTCTTTGTCACTTCAGTTTTTTCTGTCAGCATTGATGCATGATTGCCACTGTTGCCAGGGTAACGAATGCTTGAAATGTAGAATCCACACACAGGAGTGCTGATGGAGGGTTTTTTATCCAAGCCTCCATTAGCCCTGGTCTCTATGGAAGAGGCTGATCCCACTCGCTCCACTCACTGAAGACACGTTGAACCTGAAAGCAGAACAGACCTGTTTAGTGAAGTCTCTTTTCGCTGACTCTAATCTCAATATTTCTCTTTTTTTTGTCTTACAGGACCTCCAGTAAGTAGACCAGAGGAATTTGGTGACCTGCATGTGGTAAAGTGACTGCTCGTTTTTATCTGGAGGCTTTTAAGTGTGTGTGTGTGTGTGTGTGTGTGTGTGTGTGTGTGTGTGTGTGTGTGTGTGTGTGTGTGTGTGTGTGTGTGTGTGTGTGTGTGTGTGTGTGTGTGTNNNNTGCGTGCGTGTTCGGTGTGCGTGTGTGTGTTGCCTGGATGTAGCAGGCATCCAGGTAACATGCATCCAGTCATACATCTGGACAGGTGTGTGGACATCCAGTCCACACCTCCTCACCTGTATTCAATGACATGTGTAATGATTGAGTGACACACCAGGAGTGAATGAGGCCAGAGGGGGGCAGTGGTTCTAGAACTTTTCACCACAAAGGTTTGTGTTTTATTCTACCAACTTCTGCTTGTTGGAACATTAATTTCATCAGTTCCAAAGGGTGTTGGATCTGCTGTACGTGTTGCTTCCATGTGTCCTGATGATCTATTAAATATGAAACTGGAGGTACAACAGGCAAAGATGATTCTGGTTACAAACCCAGAAGACTTTAAAACTATTGGTCAAGTTCACACTGGACATTCAGTTGGTTGTCCACAAATTCCAAGAACAGAAGGCAGAATGAATGAGCAGGAATAGTTTAGAGCACAAAAACCTTCTTCCCTGTGAGAAAGAACTCCAGCACAGAGTTACACTAGACAAATAAAACAGGTCATGGAGAATGGAATATCTACACTGCTGCCCGTAAAAAGGGAACTAAATGTTTGCATAATTATCTTTATGAACTGCTTGTGACGATGTGATGATTCTTGTTAGGTAAAGTACCAATCTCCTGAAAAGGTTATTGATCAGTCTGCTCAGACGTGGTTACTGATACACAGGAATAAAGGAGGAGTGTGTCTGAAAACAGAATGGTTGCCACTGTATTTGTGGCAGTGTGTCATCTTAAAGACAGACAGAAAATGACTCCATACGCAGAAGGTGATGAGTCTGCTGGGTTGTCAGGATCTTCACAGGCAGAAACGGTTGGCCTGCATCCCTCTATACACTCTTTCATCTTTACTGTTGTGCTTGAAGACACTTCCTCATTGGAATTGTGCTCAAATATGTGTTTCCCCTGTGTGATTGAAGACTTTGTAACCATTAGATTCTTGACAATAGCTGAAGCTTTGGATGAGTGCTCTTCACATCTGGGTTTGTCTTTGTTTTTTCAGTCATGCTAACTTTAAAATTCTCTCTGCCAAAAGCCCCTCCTTGGAAAATGTGAGGAACAGTTGAAATGAGGAAATTTTAATTGACATGAGGTCAGACTACGAGGTAGTTTTCCTTTGTTTGCTGCCTCCATACCTTCTGTGTCTGGAATTCTCAGAATTAGAAAGGAGGTGAAATATGTCTTGGCTCTGATTAGGCAACTTTGAAAGAATGAGTGAAAAACACAAATTCATGCTACACAAAGCAGAACTGATCAATAGCGATGATTATAATAACAGTTGACTTCCTGGGGACTACTGTGTGGGTTCAGGTTCCAGGCAGAAGTCAGCTACTGCATAAAATGGGCTAAATCAGACATGGGATCTAGGGCCCCACTCACCTCTTGGTGGGCAGGGGAGGATGTCCTGGAGACCACATCCCGCTCCTCAATGCCCCCTCCCACCTTTCCCATTCACACACAAGTCAAGCCCACTTTGCTAAATGGGAGCCACATGTTTTATATGGTTAGTGTGTAATTCAAGTAAAGGGCTTCTTCCGGCGGTGGGTGACCTTTGCCCCCGCAGTCTCAGTAGCTAACAGCCTGCAGCCCCTGACCAGACTGCCTTCAGACCACCAGCCCAAACAGGAAACCGAGCTGAGAAATGAGCGCAGAGCCTTTGTGTGCTTCATGATGACTACAGTTTGATTGGAATCAGTATCATGTTTATGTAATGAAACGTAGTTTAGGTCACAATCTTATGAAATAAAAAAGTGTTTCTGCATAAACCTGCTAACATGGATGAGATGCCATTGCAAGGTTTGCAGCAGCGTACTCATTAGAGCCTGCAGCTCTCAGCAGGCTCTGAATGCTTTAATGATAGCGTAATGGACGAAAAGCATCTTAATCCACTTCCGTTCCACAAAATATTTCTCCACTTCACATCTGTTGTTTGGTAACTTTAAATCACTTTTTTTCCCCCAAAACAATTATCCAGCCAGTCCTGCTGCAGTTAATTGACTCCACTTGTGAGAAATGATTTCACTTCCTTGTAACTCTAACATATCAGTAAAAGTGGTGTAATTAATGATTTGCTGGCGTGCAGCAGCTGTCTTCTTCACAGAGGTTAACCACAAACACTACAACACAAACTCAAATGCTTGACATGTCCACTATAATATGCTAGCTAGTTGTTGTCCTAAAAGGTTCTGGAGAAACTAACCAGGTCTGGTTACACACACACACACACACACACACACACACACACACACACACACACACACACACACACACACACACACACACACACACACACA
>BJFM01001150.1:57906-74587 GCA_016586285.1 Arothron firmamentum | reverse complement strand
GACTATACGGAACTATGACATCTTGCAGGTTGAATGGAGAAAGTCCATTGGGAACTTTATATGTAAGTAGGAGAATCTTAAAGTCTATTCCAAATTTCACTGGAAGCCAGTGAAGAGAAGCTAAAACTAGGGAGATATAATCCCTTTTCCTGATTCCTGTCAGAACTCTGGCTGCATCATTCTGGATCAGCTGCAGGCTATTAATGGAATCATTTGGACATCCTGACAATAATGTGTTGCAGTAGTCCAATCTAGCAAGTAACAAAGGCATGGACGAGTTTTCCAGCATCACGTTGAGACAGGATGCTCCTGATCTTGGAAATGTTACAAAGGTGAAAGAAGGCGGTCCTAGAAACCTGTTTAATATGAGGGAGAAATGACTTGTCCCGGTTGAAGAAACTCCCAGGTTCCTTGCAGTCATAATGAAGGACAAAGTAATGCCATCCAAAGAGAGAATGCTGTCAGATAATCTAGTCCTCAGATGTTTAGGTCCAAGAACAACGACTTCAGTTTTGTCTGAGTTTAATAGTAAGAAATTGGAGATCACCGTGACACCACCGTGACAGCCAGCGACGGAGGGATGACGTGCGGCTAAACATGTCATCACTGGTCAGATTTGGGACCAGAGAACGTTACGGAGTCCGACATTGTTTTTGCTAAATTACACACTGTCTCCATATTAACTTTAGTGATCTCTGACTAACGGAGCTGGGTGTCGTTAACACTGACATGAATTATATTCATTCATTCATTCATTTTCCACCGCTTTTCCGCATTACTGCCGACGCCACACCGATCCGCCTGTCGATCTCCCGCTACATCCTTCCCTCACTCGTGAAAAAGACCCCGAGGTACTTAAACTCCTCCACTTGGGGCAGGGTCCCCTCACCGACCCGGAGAAGACACTCCACCTTTTTCCGGCCGAGAACCATGGCCTCAGATTTGGAGGTGCTGATTCTCATCCCAGCCGCTTCACACTCTGCTGCAAACCGATCCAGCGAGAGCTGGAGGTCACGGACTGATGAAGCCGGCAGGACCACATCATCTGCAAAAAGCAGTGACCCGATCCTGAGGTCACCAAACCGGACCCCCTCAACACCATGGCTGCTCCTAGAAATTCTGTCCATAAAAGTTATGAACAGAATCGGTGAGAAAGGGCAGCCCTGGCGTCCAACCCTCACCCGAAACGAATTCGACTTACTGCCGGCAATGCAGACCAAGCTCTGACACCGGTCATACAGGGAGCGGACGGCCGTATCAGGGGGCCCGACACCTTATACTCCCGGAGAACACCCCACAGGACTCCTCGAGGGACACGGTCAAATGCCTTCTCCAAATCCACAAAACACATGTGGACTGGTTGGGCAAACTCCCACGCACCCCCAAGGACCCCGCTAAGGGTGTAGAGCTGGTCCATAGTTCCACGACCAGGACAAAAACCCCATTGCTCCTCCTGAATCCGAGGTTCGACTATCCGGCGGACCCTCCTCCCCAGTACCCCTGAATAGACCTTACCAGGGAGGCTGTGGAGTGTGATCCCCCGATAGTTGGAACACACCCTCCAGTCCCCCTTCTTAAAAAGAGGGACCACCACCCCGGTCTGCCAATCCGGTGGCACTGCCCCCGATGTCCACACGATGTTGCAGAGTCGTGTCAGCCACGACAGCCCTACAACATCCAGAGCCTTAAGAAACTCTGGGCAGATCTCATCCACCCCGGGGGCCTTGCCACCGATGAGTTTTTTGACCACCTCCTCAACCTCAGCCCCGGAGATAAAAGAACCCTCCCCCGAGTCCCCAGGCACTGCCTCCTCACCAGGAGGTGCGTCGGTGGGATTGAGGAGGTCTTCGAAGTATTCTCTCCACCAATCCACAACGTCCTGAGTCGAGGTCAGCAGCACACCATTGCCACTATACACAGTGTTGACAGTGCACCGCTTCCCCCTCCTCAGACGCCTGATGTTGGTCCAGAACCTTTTCGAAGCCATCCGGAAGTCGTTCTCCATGGCCTCACCGAACTCCTCCCACACCCGGGTCTTCAACTCGGCAACCACCGCAGCCGCAGTCCGCTTAGCCTGCCGGTACCTGTCGGCTGCCTCAGGAGTCCCACAGGCCAAAAAGGCCTGGTACGTCTCCTTCTTCAGCTTGATGGCATCCCTCACCGCCGGTGTCCACCAGCGGGTTCGGGTGTTGCCGCCACGACAGGCACCGACCACCTTGTTGCCACAGCACTGGTCAGCTGCCTCAATGATGGAGGCACGGATCACGGTCCACTCGAACTCAATGTCCCCCGCCTCCCCTGGGACATGGTTGAAGCTCTCCTGGAGGTGGGAGTTGAAACTCCTGACAGGAAACTCTGCCAGGCGTTCCCAGCTGTCCGGCTTCCTCCCCCACCATCGAAGCCAACTCACCACCAGGTGGTGATCGGTTGACAGCTCCGCCCCTCTCTTCACCCGAGTGTCCAGGCCATGCGGCCGCAAATCACAAAGTGACAAATGACACGACCACAAAGTCGACCATCGAACTGCGGCCTAAGGTGTCCTGGTGCCAAGTGCACATATGGACACCTTTATGCCTGAACATGGTGTTCGTTACGGACAATCTGTGACGAGCACAGAAGTCCAGCAACTAAACACCATTCGGGTTCAGATCGGGAGGTCCATTCTTCCCGATCATGCCCCTGCAGGTCTCACTGTTGCTGCCAACATGAGCATTGAAGTCACCCAGGAGGACAATGGAATCTCCAGAAGGAGTGCTCTCCAGTACTCCCTCTAAGGACTCCAAAAAAGGTGGATACGCTGAGCTGCTGTTTGGGCCATAGGCACAAACGACAGTCAGGATCCCTCCCCCCACCCGAAGGCGGAGGGAGGCTACCCTCTCATTCTCCGGGGTAAACTCCAACGTACAGGCACTGTGCTGGGGGGCAACAAGAATCGCTGCCCCTGCCCCTCGCCTCTCACCATCAGCCACTCCAGAGTAGAAGAGATTCCAGCCCCTCTCGAGGAGACTGGTTCCGGAGCCCTTGCTATGTGTCAAGGTGAGGAAGACTATATCTAGTCGGATCTTCTCAACCTCGCGCACCAGCTCAGGCTCCTTCCCCGTCAGAGAGGTGACATTCCATGTCCCTAGAGCCAGCTTCTGCATCCGGGGGTCGGACCACCAAGGTCCCCGCCTTCGGCTGCTACCCAAAACACAACCCGACCCATTTGGCCCCTCCTGCAGGTGGTGAACCCACGGGAAGGGGATACCACGTTGCCTCTTCGGGCTGAGCCTGACCGGACCCCATGGGCAAAGGTCCGGTCACCAGGCGCTCACCATTGTGCCCCGCCCCCAGGCCTGGCTCCAGGAGGGGGCCCCGGTGACCCACGTCCGGGCGAGGGAAACTTCAGATCATTTATTTTACTCGTCATAAGGGGTCCCACGTCGCCTCTTCGGGCTGAGCCCGACCGAACAACTGTTTGTCATAAGAGGTCTTTTGGCTATGCTTTGTCTGGTCCCTCACCTAGGACCTGTTTGCCACGGGTGGCCCTACCAGGGGCATAAAGCCCCAGACAACTGAGCTCCTAGGATCATTGGGACACGCAAACCCCTCCACCACGATAAGGTGGTCGCCCAGGAGGGGGACATGAATTATAATCCTACTATATTTTTGTTTGTCTCTCGCCAGCTGCTTTAAGTTACCCTCGATGTCGCCCGCTCTGGCCCCCAGGATACATGTAACTATTGTCTCTGGTGTCGGCTTCACATATCGCAGGACAGAGTCGCCAGGGTCGGTGTGGGGAAAAGCAGTTGAAACGTTTGGTGGTGAGCCACGGGCCTTTGTTTTGGGCTACGCTTCTTTCAAACCGCCACCCAGACCCTGACTACCCGGCTGCTCGGGGGCTGCAGGCACAAAGTGGAGAGAGGCTACTTGTGATGAAAGGAAAATCAAGACAATCCTCCTCCAGGTGGAGAGAATTCTAAAAAAAAACAAGAAAAAAAAAACAACAGAACTCTTTTTATACCTAATACCAAATTTAGGCAAAAAAAAAAAAAGAAAAAAAAAAAGCATCTAAATATACCTGTAAATTTCTATTCAACATCATTTCTGACCTATTTTCTCATTCTCTGGTCATCTCTGTCTGGTTCAAAGATTTGCATTAGACTGTATTCACTCGTTCATACTCACACCCATATATCAGCAAGTCAGGAGGCTACCTGCTCATCAGGAGGGTCAGTCTCTTGCTCAAGGACACCAGTAAGTTTCGGGCCTGGGATCAAACCAACGACCTTGTTTTTACTGAAGTGGCCACTCCGCCACCTGGTCTCCAGATATCCTTCTTTCAGGCAGTTCAACACCTAGCTTCATATCTACTGTATATCCATATCTTTTGTAAACAGTGTAATATCTGCTTTGTTTAGAAGTCTGTGCTTCATTGGAGCTGAAGGTCAGAGATGGTGGTTCAGTGGGCCACTGGAACAAAGACGTTTTGTCCAACAAGCTTCTGCCCTGCCCTGATTGGTTTAAGCAACATTTGACGTTCATAATTCGTAGTGACTTTGATGATTCAGCCAGTTGAATAGCCAATGGCTTTCACAGGCAAAACCTGTGAAACGGCCACGAGGTTAAGGTCCTCCAAACCTAGTGAGGAGACAAATACACACAAATACCACATCTGGACATAATCTGGAAAAGACGACAGATGCAGACAATCGGCACTCTGCTCAGTATTCGAGTGAATAATTGTTCTGATATCTAAGCGCTCTTGCAACAGGACAAATGTTGCAGCAATTACCAACTTTCTGTCTGTTCCTTCTGTGCCAAACATGAGCTGAACGAGGTTTTACACAAACAGTCAATTTGTCATGTGATTTAGGAGAACTGCTTTCTGAAGGCTGTATTTAGAGGTTACTGCAAATAATTACATTAGTCACTACACACAGCCCATAATCTGGGTGAAACCACCATGGCTTTTATCCAAACCTCATTTAAATCAGGACCTTGGATAGATCTTCAAAGATCTGAGTTTTCAAATATACACCAGGTGTGACCAGACAGAGAATATCTCCATGTACCAAGCACTCATGCGCGCGCGCGCACACGCACACGCACACACACACACACACACACACACACACACACACACACACACACACACATACAGACTTTGGAAATCATAAAGGCGATGTCTCCTTTGCCTTCTGATGAAGTGACCAGCATGAGCCTCAACTAAACACATCACATCTGTTCGGTCGTGAAAGTGATTTTCTGGTTGTTCAGAAATCTTCTTACATATCTGTGAAGGCGGAGAAACGCCTCAAAGATGACTGAGTTGAAGCATGTCCTCATCGTCATTTTCTGCAGACTTTAACCACGTCCTGATCTGCTACATGTCACGTGTATGTCAGCGTAGTGCTGTTATGTTCCAGTCACATGATTCAAATGCATCCAGAGAATATTCATACATAGTCCAAACATTTCTCAATGCATTATCCTGATAATTACTGCTTACTGTCCATATCTCTTTCTTTGATAACGTCATGGAATGCACTCTCCGTCCTGCATGGACAACTAACCAAGCGTCTGAATTGATTCTAAAATGGATACCATGGCATTAGGACTTTAGAAAGTGTGTATTCCAAGTGTTTAACTCATTTTAACAAATGTAACAGCTGTGAATGTAGTGATTGTTATTTTTCTATTAAATTTGATCAGATTTGGTTCAAGCTGTAGCTTTTTGAAGTTCACATGTCAAGGCATCCTTGAAGATTTCACGACAGTCTTGAGCTGAACCTGTAATGACTCCTGTTCCTTTTAAAATTATATTGGTGAACAGGGTGACAAAGGAAGTTTGGGGATTCCTGGGAGAATGGTGAGTTACTCAGCATTGCGTCCTCAGAATAAGAAACTCTGCAGTTTGATGTTAATACAGTCAAATACAAATGAAATTGATAAAAAAAATTAAATGCTGCCATTTACTGACTTCTGAAAGCCAGGAACACAGGCTTACCTGTGCTTGTTGGGCAGGTAAGGCTTCAGACTTACACAGTGATTAGAAATGCACACCCGACAGACGAGTCACCCAAAATCCCTGCAGGTCAGATTTTGGTATTAGACGAATAAAGAATGAAAATAACATTTAATTTCAGGCCAAAATGTTGCGGAATACCTTCAGATTTTTGTAGAATGCTGTGATGAAACCCTGCTGCTTGTTTTCTGTTGAGACTTGACTGGTGCAACTTTAGCAAGACCAGCTTCAATGTGGCTAGAGTTTTTGCTACTACCACTACAACTCCTACTACTGTTACTACCAATGTAACTGCTACTACTACGACTACTACTACTGTTACTACTACTGTTACTACTAATGTAACTATTACTGTTACTACTGTAACTACTAATGTAACTGCTAATACTAATACTACTCCTACTACAACTGTAACTACTAATGTAACTACTTCTACTACTATTACTACTGTAACTACTACTACTATTACTGCTACTCCTACTATTACTACTGTTCTTACTACTGGAACTACTACTGTTATGACTACTACCGCTACTATTCCTACTACAATGACTGTTATTACTGTAACTACTACTACTACTACTAGTGTTCCTACTACTACTAGTGTTTCTGCCACTGTAAGTACTGATATACTATTATACCTACTACTACTACTACTGTTACCACCACCACCACCACCACTACTACTACTTTTACTACTATTGTCAGTACTACTACTATTGTCAATAGTACTAATGTTACTACTGCTACTACTACGACTAACCCTACTGCTACTACTGCTGCTACTGCTGTTACTACTGCTACTACTCCCACTGCTGCTACTACTGTTGCTACTGCTACCACTGTTAGTACTGCTACAACTCCTACTGCTACTACTGTTACTGCTGCTACTACTCCTACTGCTTTCACTGTTACTACTGCTACAACTCCTACTGCTACTACTGCTACTACTGCTACTACTGCTACAACTCCTACTGCTGCTACTGCTACTACTGTTGCTACTGTTACTACCGCTACTACTCCTACCGCTACTACTCTTACTGCTGCTGCTCCTGCTAATCTCCCTGAAAGCTGAAGGGCCTAAATGTTTCTGGGTCTTTAAACTGGACGATGGGACCATGGTCACCCTCCAAATGAAAAGTCTATTTTTCTTTCTTTCTTGTTGAACCCTGAATCAGGTTTGTTTGATCGGGTTCTAAGTCCTCAGCTGCAGATCACAGTTGTTGCTTTCTGCATAAAAGTTTTCATGATTTCTTTCATCTATAAAAGCACATTTTACATGTTAGCAGGATAAAGATTACGTTCAGTTATGGATAAAAGCAGCCTCCCCTCAAAAACAGTTACACTTATGAAGTAACGAGTTCAGGATTGTCAAAGATGCCTTTTTTGGTCTTTGATTTACACTTCTACGTCCATCTAACTCACATCATCTGTAACTCTCCTCCATCCTCCACAAGTCCTGAGGATGCTGCATGCTGAACCCCGTCCATGGCTCTGACACTGGTTCCCCTCTGTCTCTCTCTCTCTTTCTCTCTCTCTCTCTCTCTCTCATTCTCTCTCTCTCTCTCTCTCTCTCTCTCTCTCTCTCTCTCTCCCCCCCCCTCCCCCCCCTCCCTCCCCTTCACCCCTCTTTGCATGTGACTGTCTGCTGTGATTCATCGCAGGGCTTTAAAGGACAAGCAGGGGACAAGGTAAGTTTAGGGCGACGTACCATCGATAGCAGAAGATTAAATATAACAAATGACTAACCTCAATGATGAATGTTTGCCTTTTATTTTCAGGATTTTCTTTAGTCGTCTCAGCTTTTCATCTTTTAAATCGAGTCTTCTTGTATGAGGGTAACTTCAAGAGTCTGATGGGACTGGTGTCACATCATAAAATCACATCCATTCTCTCAAAGCTTTTTCTTCTTTTTTATAAACAGGTTTTCTTCAAACCTGTTGCACTTTGCAGCCCTTTCAGACGAGTGTGCCGCTGCTCTGGAGCCAGGCAGTGTCCATCTCTGTGTGTCAAAGCTCCACTGGCTCAGTGACTCCAGCTAAATTCCTGACCGGCTAATAGTTCACAGCTGCCAAGGCTGAAAGAACGGGTGTCTTCTTTAAAATCCTCCCCATCCTGCCACGTTCATACCCTCCACTCACTCTGCTCACATCGTTTTCGAGCAGACTAACTGGTCTGGAGCCAGTTAGGAGTGCTTCATACGTATGTTGAACATCAGCAGTCAGGCTTTCTCAGAGTGAGGGATCTTCATCTTCCCTGCTCTACTTCTCTCTGTCCTTCATCTCCAGTTGGACAAACTTGTTTACTTGTACTGCAGCTCTCGAACAGTTCAATGTGTTACTCCTTTTGTGGGTGCAGTATTGAACCTTCTGGACCAACAAGAAAAAAGTTCTCTTCCTTTGTTCTGTTGCTGGTTTTTGGGATGGGTGAGGGTGTTGGCGTGAAGAGCAGGGCGGGGCCATGTGTTGAGGTCCAGGTCGAATTTTCAGTCGAGGAGTCAAACAGTGTAACTGGTTCCCACCCGGAATCCTTTCATCATGAAAGACAACAGGAACAATTCTAAAGTTTTAATTTAAACTCCCCATTGAGAGTGGGAGACCTTTATTGTGGAGAACATGAGGAGGCTTTGAAATGAATGAAGCAAAAGTGTACAGATAACTTAGGCTTGAGTTTTGTGTGCTGCCTGATGGTGAAAAGCTGCTTCTCAGCCCCAGAGATGGCTGCTATCAGGCTGGAGATCTCCCAGCAAAGGAGTGAGGACTTGTATTTACTTGCTGTAGACTACTGAAATGGGAAAGAAAATACATTTTACAACAGGCAGTTTCACGGAATCAGTCAGCAAGCCTGACTTTTACATTGAAGTCATGTTGCCAGCTGTGTTCTGTCCTTTACTGAGTTTCCTTTCTTTCAGCTCCACCCACTGACTGTATGACACTCGGAGACAGCAGATTTATACATTTGATCAAACAACAAAAAGCACATTCTTGACTCCCTCCTCATGTTTTGTGGCTGCTGGTATATTCTCGATCACCTTCAGTTTGCACTGCTGTGGGACGCTGACGTGGTCTCACGAGGTTGAAACTGTCTGGATGAACCGCCACAGCGAAAGTAGATCCATCCTCTGAGCCACTCAAGGAGAGCAGAAATAGGAACCTGAGCAGCAGGCTTGTTCACTTGCATTTGCTGTGAGGAAAGATGGGATGGAGGAATTAGAAGGGACAGAGGGAGAGGACAGAGGGACAAATAACGTAAATATGACTGAATCTGGACACAAACAAGTGGGCATTCAGATGTAAAAAAGTTTCTCCGTTGGACTTCACGTGTGTGTGTGTGTGTGTGTGTGTGTGTGTGTGTGTGTGTGTGTGTGTGTGTGTGTGTGTGTGTGTGTGTGTGTGTGTGTGTGTGTGTGTGTGTGTGTGTTTAGGAGTGTGGCCTTTTACAAGCAAAGGAAACAATTTGTCCACACCTGTCTGTGGACTTTCACCTGTCTAATGTTGAATGTTGTTTTAGAAAAGCACCTGACATGGAGCCACTTTTCCCATCATTCCATCTTCCCTCTGGTCACTGAGTGACAGATCTGTCACCAAACTGACAGTGAGGAAACATATTTTAGCTCGCAGACATTGTTCAGAACTATTTCGAGTCACTTGTTTGTGACAGGTGAAGCAGACCATCTGGTCTCACCTTCCAGTACCAAAGCACACAATAAAGGAAAGTGCTTGACCTGAGCTGGGCCAGACGGACCCCAGTGGTTGGCTGGACTGTGCAAATAGGGGTCAAACGGCATCAACAGTTCTGCTCTAATGTGAAAAAGGTTATTTCAGAGCCTGAACTCTTTTGACTCCTTTCATTTCACCACTGAGTCCCTTTGACAAGCCGTAAAGAGAGACTACATTTCTGAACTGAGAGTTTATAAAAGGACACATTCAAGCAATTATCCTGCTGGGAATTTTCAAAAATGGATGCAATCCATCGCTCTTGAGGATACCTGCACTTTTCCTGAATGTCCACAACAGGAGCCCTGTTGATAGGAAGCTCACTTCAGGAACAAACTATTTCTTTTCTCAGTGTCCTCCAATGTCCCTTTAACAAGGATGATCAATCGTGTATTTAACATTGCTACTGACTATGGATTTTAGTTTTGGATTAATTCTGGAACTAGGTTCCTACAAGGTGCATATTGTCTCTTTTCACAGTGTCTGGCAGTAATTTGAGATGACTTCTGCGTTTATTATTAATGTATATCTGTCATTTATTCTGTCCGTTCATTCTGTCTTCAGGGAGCACCAGGTGAGCCAGGCCTTTCCATCATTGGACCAAGAGGCCCTCCTGTAAGTGGTTTTCACTCAGGGGTTGTAACTAAGTTCCCTCTTCTTTAATAATACCATCCTCCATCACAGAGGACTGTTGACCACAGTCACCACAAAGATGTCAGTGACACATGTGTGAAGGAATGTGGTTTGCTCACAAAGTATCAGATAACAGGCAGAACTTGAACACACTCCATGTTTCAATAGTTAGCAGTTGATTAGTTACCGTCATTATCTTGACCAAAACGACAATATCCACCCTGTCCATCATTTAAGCTTATGACTCGTAATAAATTATTTTTCAAATATAGCTGATACATCCCTTTTTGTAGCTACCCACATCCCAAAAATGTCCTCACTTTGCAAGAGAATATTGTGGTACTCAGTATATAGCAAGTACAAGGACACACACACACACATATACACGATGCTACACAAAACCAGCTAAAACACGGCTGGTGACCTAACAGTAGTCGACAGTTATAAACAGTGAAGCAGTAGTAGCGCTTTCCAGAGGGGAGCAGTGGTTGAACTTCCTGAGCTAAAGCAGGAAGTTTTTCCTGTGCTGAGCTATTTTGAAGATGCTGTCCTTGCTAGGAGACCGCTTCGGGTCCTGGGAGATGGTGGTCCCAAGAACCTGAAAGTTTCTACAGTAGGCACAGTGTTGTTAAGTGAGGGACCTTCTTCCAGAGGTCTCAGCCAGGTTCAGCTCCAGGTTGTTCTGACCATACCAATGGACGAGCTGTTCTCCGCCCCGTCTATATTCAGGCCCTCTCCGATGAGGCCGATGACCACTGAGTTTAACAGTTGGGTCTCTTGATCTGCAGTCATTGGGCTAGAGTGAGAAGAGCAGAGGAGAGAGTTATGTGTCCTTGTGGATGACCAACGATCTTCCCCAGCTCCACCTGTTGTCTCTGTCTGCCAGGACATTGGTGATCCACAGAGACGGGGAGGCCGGGATTGTAACTGGGTCAGGAGCAGGGAACATTTGGGATTGAATATGAATATCGAGAGAAGATAGATAGATAGATAGATAGATAGATAGATAGATAGATAGATAGATAGATAGATAGATAGATAGAAACTTTATTCATCTCTCACGAGAAATTCACACAGAAGGTCCAAAAACATGATCCCTGCACAAGTCTCTGGGGAGTCCAGGTGCTGGAGGGTGTCAAGCAGGTTTGATTCCCTTCATGTGAGACAACAGCAGCCTCTCAAATCTTGTCATGACCACTGATGTCAGCTTGACGGGCTTGTAGGCATTTAGTCCTGGGATGGGGGCCTTCTTTGGAACTGAGATGATTGTGTAGCGTTTACAGCAGGAGGAGACTTTGTTGATGAGACAAAGCACATGTACAATACATAAAGGTGAAGGATAATTCACATATGTCCTTCTGATCGACTTCATTCAATCAATTATATATTCATATATATTCATTTTGGGTGGATATGTAACACTTGCCAATACTGGACTAAACAAGAAAGAAGCTGTAGGAGACCTCAAACAGGAGTGATGGTTTGTTCATTACAGCTTTGATGGTCCACCTAGCCACAAAGAGTAGATTCCCAGAGATCTAGTGTGTTCACATTCTCCCGGGGTCCAGATCAACTTTAGCATACAGCAAAAAGGTCAACACAACATTTTAACGTGGCTGCAAACTCTTTCAGGGGCAACCTGGAACAAGAGGATTTCCAGGATTTCCCGTAAGTACAGTTATGTTGTTTGCCAACCTGATTTGGAAAAAACTCAACAAATATTTTACACTTCACTGAAAGGAATACTTAAAGATAAAATAATAGATTATCAAGAAACGAGGCGGAACATTAAAAATCCAGATTCTCCTCATTGAACCTGTTTGTTCTGTATTTTGATGTTTGTTTCCCTGAACGACTGAAAGCTAAAACTTGACTAAAACCAACATTTTGTTGATTTTAAAAAAAAAAACGTTTTTCCGCATTTTGATTCATCTGACTTGATTCAGTGTCAATACTTCACTAAGTCTCAAGCAAAATATTGAATTTGCCAACCAGTACTGACATCCTGTTTAGAACTTTGGCTGAGTTGGACTCGTTACTGATGATTTAATGTTGTAAATGTTCACTCATTCATGCTTATTCATCCCTCTCTTCTGTATTCCAGGGTCCAATTGGATTGGATGGCAAACCGGTGAGTTCAAAGTTTCCTTTTAAAATATGAAATAACGTAACTGAATTCACGAAATAGTCAGAAATTTGATTTACTGTTATTTTAGACAAAAAGAAGCTAAGAAAGATTGACATAGCTATTGCAATGCTGTTTGGTTCTGTTATGGACATTTGTGAAAAGAAGCTGTCTCAGTCGTATTTACTGTGATATTTTTCAAACAGGGTCACACTGGAGCCAAGGGGGACATGGTCAGTGGTTTGGTTTTCATACACATACTTGAGTTGTGGTTTTAGCATCATCGCCACCTCCTGCGGCGGACTTGCCTGAAACAAGGCTTAATATACAGCAACCAGATAAACCAACATGTGATGAACCGGCTCAGAACATCTCCAGTCTGCAGCTCTGGTGGGCCGTCCCTGCTCTGCTGTGGTCAGTCTCCATCATAGGTGGTCTGCTGAAGGAGCAGTGGTGGCCCTGTGACAGGCTCTTATTGATGCACATGGGGACCAAAGGCTGGCCTGGCTGCTCCCATCCATTGATTGAGTGAATTTACAATCACTAGAAAAGCTCTGGGAGAGTTCAGACCTCCGCCAGCAGCTCATCTCCCCACATATAGGCCTTCCACCTTTATTATAGTACAGTGTATAGATATAGGCAGTAGTGATACATGGTTACTCCAAAGACAACATACCGGTAGTAGGTTGCTTTATGATCATATTTTAAATAGCTGATTACTCTTTTATGTTATCACTCAGGGTGAACGCGGCCCTAAAGGACTTCCAGTAAGTTTCTGAGTACACTTTTTTCATCTCTTCAAGATGACTGCTTTACCCCGGTCTTACTTTGCTTTCTAGGGGGAACCTGGACCCAAGGGAGACAAGGTGAGAGCTCAGACTATTAATCAGGCATCATTGACACTGTGCCCCAATGATGGAGACTCGTCCCTGCTTTTGAAAAACTAAACCAAACTATTCTAACATAATTGTGCCACAGGCAGTAAGTATGAGAGCTGCCATATTCACTGGAATTGAAGAATTAAATAAACATATGTGCACTGGCCTTTTTATTCTGGAACTGATTCTAATGGATAACTAAAAAAAAACAAAATAGGAAAACAGGCTCTGTTTTGTTTTTCAAATTTGTCTTTATTCTCCAGGGAGTTTGTGGAGACTATACACACAGGGTAAGAAAGCAATACACACAACACACACTCTCTCCCTTTCATCATCTTCTGTACAGTGTATAACTTTTCACAGATCTAAATGAATGTTTCATAAGATCAGAACAGAAAGATGCAACAGAAGAGGTCAACAGAGCAGCAGTAGCTCTTTAGGCTTTGGCCAGCTGAAAGGAAACCAGGCGTTGACCACTGGGCTCAGATGTGGCATTTTTATAAAAGTAACCATTTTCAGCATCATTTAAAGGTGCAATCCTGCTTGATGTCACTTCTGGTGAGGTTCCAAGTAAATAGCAAACATTAGCCCCGCTCCATGTTTCTATCACTGTCATGAATGTGCATAGAAATCAAAAGTGGATCAGTTCTGCGTTAACATTGCTGTTTGGTGAGTACATGTATATGCTAAGTCTTAATACAGTATTGTTATGATTTTAAAAGTGTTCCAGCCCATCACCAACCATCTCCTCGGCGATTGGCTGAAGTGTGTGTCCTGGTACCCTAGTGTTTTTGACCTTTACTATCCCTGTGTTGTCTCCAGAGACTGGGATTTTTCACAGTGTATTCAGGGCGCAGCAGCTAGCGGATCCAGGGAGACATCAACAATTAGAGACAGCAATAAAATTGTGCTCAACCCATGCAGGATTGCATCGTGCACCTTTAAACTTTCAGTTATTAAATTGCTTCTCATCAGATGAGTGGCTTTAATTTGGAAGATTGCTCCCCAATTTTATTGTACAAAGTTTACTCCTAGTGTTTATTCATTGTCTTCATGTGTCTTCAGGGCCCTCTGGAGCAGTCTAACCTCAGTGTCTGAGCACACTCAGTGGCCACTCTTGAAGTTAAACTGTTCGGTTGTTTTGTCTCTTGAAAATGTCAGCCACAATTTTAACTTATTCTTGCATTTCAGTGGAATATGTGCGATAATAATTGAACAATTTACATTACAATTAGCCTAAATAGCCACTTCAATTGGCCTAAAACAAATTTCTGTGCGTCAAAGACATGCAGCAGTATGTCACTTGTCCACTGGGTGGCGCAGTGAGACTGTTCAGATGGATAAAGTTCATGAAGGAAAAGAACAATTTGAATTCTAAATGGACTCTGGTTCTGCGTGCTTGGATGATGGCCTTATGTTGCTGCGCCCAGCACTGACTGAAATGACCACTTCCTGGTGTGCAGGGCCTCTTTGTGCAGGATCTTCCTCTGAAAACCCTGGCTGCCTTGCGCTCCAGTCAGGCTCTCACATTGAAGGTTTGTGGGTGCCTCAAAACACCCTGGCAGATAAGCCTCAGCAGGGGTGTCACCAAGTCATGCCGCAAAGAGAGGTCATGGCCAAGACGTTAAGGTCAAGAGCCCCAACACCTCAACCTCTGCTGTCCACCCCAGAAAGATACAGTCTGAGCTACTGTAGCATCACTGCTCGGAGTTTTCCTGCAGATGTTTCTCATTCCTAAAACCCATTTGATTGAGAATTACATTTTTAAATTTTCACGTGTCTGTGATGACACATTATCAGATGTAACAGATGTCTCAATATTTTCATTTACATAATGCTGAATATTGAAAATTGAATTCTGCATTCCTCTAAAAGTTTTGACTTTGACTTATTTTAAAAAAATGAAACATTAGGATTGGATTGTATGATGGATTTTCACTTTTGCTGTTGTGGTGGATAGCTGGCAACAATGAGGGACTTTGCAGCACACTTGCCTACTTTAACTGCATCATTTCCCTCCTTATATTTACCACGAACACATCGTATGTATTTCCATGATGTAGATGAGCTTGCGATGACTGTTGTGAAGATTTAGTTACAGTTAATTGTCTGTCAAACAGAGTTTTTAATGCAACTACTTTCATTTTTAAGGCTGAATTATTTGCCACATTGTTTATTGGAAAGTTACCATATCTTTCCCATTATTACCTAGAAAGGCCCTAACATGACATCACGTATGGCTGATACATCTGCATTAAACAACATGGAAATATATGCACGATGTGTAAGGTAGGCAAGTTGCTGGCTGGTGATTCTGCTTGGTGTCAGCTGGGTCTTATGAATGTGTAGCTTTCTCCTGAACTTGCTTTTGATCATGCTGGTCGTCTCAACAGAAGCGGCGTATTGTACAGCCTTGTGTTGGACAGTTGGCCACAGTAAGTCTGAAGCGTAGCATTACTGTTCTACTCTTTGTGGCAAGACTGGCACCCACCTCTGCTCCACTGCATTCTAGGGGCCTGGTTTGAGCTTTGTGGGGGCCATTGATGCACACAAATATATAACAATAATTACAGCAACAGGATGGGACTGGAATGTTTTGACACAAATCAAACCATGGCTGTTCATCAACCGTCCCCTCTGAACTCCAGGCCCATAGTTTGCTTTTCTGGTGCCTCTGTTTTTTTCTTCTTTTTTTTTTGTTCCAGCTTGTATCCTCTGCCTTCCCATTTCCTTGCCTCTCACTCACATTTTATTTCTATTTTTCCTCCATCTTCCCAATTTCTTCCTTTGTTCTTCCGGTTTTTCCTTTCTCTGGCCTCCTGGTGACCTTTCCTGTGCTTTGTGACTGCCCCTGTCAGATGTTGCCCATCACCGTGCGCAACATGCCCTCAATAAGCCCTCTAATCCTAAAACGCCTCAAGGTACAATTCTCTTTACCCCACCCCCAACCTGTGGATGCCAACCGCTGCCATCCGTCTACAAAAGCCGGCCAATCTTTTCTGTCAGCCTGCTTCATTCAGCTACTGGCTGCTGTTGCTTTATAACCAACACTTCATTTTCATTTTTCATTGTGTTACATTGTTCAATAAGACATACGGTATAAATGCTAAAAGCTGCTTCTGTCATTTCTATTTCTATTTAGATTTCTTTAATCTTGTTGTAAATAATTATTTCCATCAAACAGAATTTTCTTTATACCCTAAAACAATAGCATTCTAATTTTGAATATTTCAATTTTCAGACTAGCACAATATATTGTCCTCATTTTGGTGGACAGTGATTTGCTGTCAGGGTCAACACAGTTGGACACCCCCATCCCCCC
>BJFM01001150.1:31447-57893 GCA_016586285.1 Arothron firmamentum | reverse complement strand
CCCCCCCCCCCCCCCCCCCACACACACACACACACTCTGCTCTTTTCTTCTGGCAGCCAGGTATATTTCTGCACATTACTGAATTTTTAAATTCTAAATTGAGTTTTTCCACACAAATCGAATCCATACACTAGGAAGCTGCATTATTCTCGCTGCTTTAAGTGCGGCTACTGAAGGAACAGTGCAAAAACATTGGACATGAATTCCTGGTTGGCTGAGTTGGCATCCGCTGCATCCTTTTCTTATTTTGTGTTTGCTGCCTGCTCTGTGTCAAGGACAGCTCTGTGTTATCTTTTGCTGCCACATACTGAAAATACACCAGACTAATATGCTGAAGAAAGTTAATGTTGTCTCCCGATGATTAAGTGCTGGAAAGTAATGTGGTCAAATACTGAAGAAAAGCATGCTTTCCTCCATTGCCAGCTGTAGTGCATATAGCAATATATTTATTACCCCTCTGGCATAAAGTATATAAAGATTGATGGATTTTTTCCACTAATTTTTACAAAAATGAAGCCAAAGTTAACCAAAATGAAGCGTGGTCATGTTGCTGCTGGTAAGTGTAGTGGTAGACATCAAACCTCTACTCAGACTTCCACCTGACTTCACTCCAGAGCGCAGCTGTCAGCCATACACTGTATCAAACTCTTTCTACACTATCAAATCATAAAATTAAATACATATCAATTCATTTCTTTTTTTATTTTTTATTTTGGCTCACGATCATAAGAGCAGGAGTGAAGCGATTGTGGCTGCTGCAGCACCCCACCACTAGAGGAGCTCTCCCCTCATCTAGTAACCTGTAGAATGTGGATGGATCCTCATTAGGTCACAAGAGAAATGATGCAGCACATCCTGACATCGTGTAGCTGGACAGTATGTTTGCCTCCATTGTTGATGGGAAATTGGGCTTCCAAAGATTCTTGATGATCCTGACTGCTAGGCTCATTTTATGTTACCTTGACTTTGCATTGAGGCTTGAATATTAAAGCCTTTTTGCTATCAGCTAAATAATATTAATAATATGTGAGGCCAACTGAAGCCATCAATCTGAATAACCAATCAATCAGAATAACCAAGAATAAAGGACATGAACATATCCAAGGTTAGATCTCCGTGTGCAACTGGACTTGTTAAGGTTTTTTTCTTGAAGACCGGCTATATTTTCAAGCTTTGCCCCAAGCAAGTTTAGAACTGAAGAAGCCTTCTGGAGAGAAGGCAAAACGTCTTCAAGGAAAAAAAACCCTGAATAAGTCCAGTTGCACATGGAGATCTAACCTTGGATAACTCTGACCTGGATGAATGAGAACCTACACAGACATCTGACATGAACACAATATCCTGCTGAAGCTACATGTTGAATATGTCAGATTTATCCAGTCATATGATATTGATCTAATCTCTCAATTTAAGTCCACGACTAGTCTCTGATGTGAGACGCAACTCTTGTCCTAATAACTGACTTCCCACTGACTGATTGGTTTTTTCATCTGTTCCTGGTTCTACAGCCTCTCTGAAACCCTGATCAAAGTAGAGTTCAGAGTGAGAGATGAATCATGAGTGTCCATGGGCACCTTTAAAACCGCCTGCCTTGCTGCCCTGCTAACCCTCGTCTCTGAACATGCTCCTCTGCGCTTCTTTGCCGTGTACTGAGAGCTTGTCGTGTCTGGCATGGCCAGAGTGCTGATATCCACGTCAGCATGGCAGGTTGTAACTCAAGGTCTCCCAGCAGGGTGAGCCTGGAGCACAAGGACCACCAGGACCTCCAGGGCCACCCGGAGCCCCTGGGACCCCAGGCATGAATGGAGCGAGTGGTCCACCCGTGAGTCCAGTTTTTGCAGATTTGAAAGGCAGAATTTTCCAAATGCTCTTCAGAGCATTGACTGTAAACTCTGCGAGGCCCACGTGAATCCAGCATCTACAGACTCCTCGTCAGGACTGAATTGAGTATTTGAGGTAAAATCCTAACACAGCCTTTCTCTTTTCATACAGGGCAAACCTGGTGAACCAGGCAAACCGGGAAAAGACCCAAGAGTAAGCTTTGATCTGAGTAGTTCTCCAGGTCCAAACCTTTTTCCGTAAAATGTTTCTTGACATTAACCCTTGGATTTCTATTTTGTTCCTTCAGCTTTTACCAGGACTGAAGGTAAATACGTTTCCTCACTCGCCCAACAGTTCTCTCAAGTCAGCCTTGAAGTTTAGACATAACAGCTGCATGAATGAAAGAAGAGGCCTGTGGGGCTAAAGTCTGATTCCACACAAGGGTCTTCACACATGCAACACAAGGGCTGGGGTCTTGTTCGGTCGGTCCAGAGCCGTATTTGTATGTCTGCTGGACGTGCAGCTCAGGCTCAGTGTCCGGCGCTCTTGGATTATATTTATGATCATTGTTTTTTCTGGACATCTGCTGTTATATCTCCTACCTCCTCTCCTACCTCACATCTGTCATTTTGACATAGAGTGATAATTTCAAATTATAATGTGAAAGCACATTTTGAAATAACCAGACACATTATAGTTTGAAAAATACTGTTAAATGTGCTGTGACCGTGGGATACGGAGACCTTTCCTGTGAGTGTGGCAGCACCACATGGTGCTTCCAGCCTCAAGGATCATTTCAGGCGCCGTTTCCTTTAGCATCAAGCATGAAGAGCTGAGTTTGTTTGCACCGAGCCGGAGATGCATGTGGTTGGAAGACTTTAACAGGCTTTAATCAAGAAATCCATCTCAGCAGTCAATCACAGTTGTGCTTTCCTTTGCCTGTCAGGGTGAGCCAGGTGTTCCAGGACAAAAGGTGAGCTCATGGTTAACATCAAAACTAGAATCTGCAAAAGTGCACAAATATCGGTTTAGATCGTGTCAATCAGCAGCTGAGACCTTGAGAAGCCGCTCTGATGTGAACACAGTAGAAATACACATTTGCACGAGAATGAGGAGCTTTTCCACCTGTACCTTTCTCTGTCCTGCTCCAGGTAAACTCTCCAACCGTACCTCCTCTAAACCTTACCTTCACAACTGTCTTTGCAATAGATCCACAGATGTCTGATCGTTTCAATGAAACAAATTCACTCAGAGTTTAATTAATAAAGAGATCATTCCAATCGAGTATTCCAACCCTCTGAAATCAACAGCTGACAAATGACAGAGAGTCTGTAGACAGACAAATACAGTCGTTCAGTCTGAAATTCTGTTTAAAACATCTGTTCTTCTCTCTGCAGGGTGATCGAGGTGAAGCGGGCCCCTCTGGACCTGGCGGCCCAAAGGTACTGTGGTTCTGCTCACTTTCTGAGTCCTCATCTCGGTTCAAGTCCTGACAATTGGTTGTCTTTGGAGATTTTCTTTCTTAGGATTTCTTTCTTAGGATGAAAATGTTCTTTTAGGTGACGAGAGCTGTGCATTTTAGGGCTGAGATGAGGTTGTGTGGAAAAGTAAAGGTCGAGGGTTTTCCAAGGCTTTTTCTTGCATCGTGTCCCTTTGTGGACTGTGGCTGATAAAGGGAATAAGTGCAGCCTTATTCATTCAAAGCCAAACTCTTCTTTGTGTCCTGAGCTTTGTTTTGCTGAAATAAACCAATTTTATTGTTCACAGCAACTTTCAGCACCATGCTCAAGTGCAAGAGATAACAGTAAAATAGTGATTGAACAGGTTTTACCGACAAAGTAAAACCTGAAAACAATATCGTAAAAGAACTGCTGACCTCACAAAACGATGCAGACAACATCTGCTGCACCGCTGTTGGGTTCCAGCATCAGCTGGGTGGAAAGTTTTCATTATAATGATCTCAGTAAATACAATCAACACACACACACACACACACACACACACACACACACACACACACACACACACACACACACACACACACACACACACGGCGGAAAAGCAAAGGCTCAAACAGTGACTTTCAGGCTTTGAAGGGGTCAGAGTGAGCTACACTCCAAATACTCCCCACGTGCGCGCCCTTTCCATGGATTAGGAGGCTTCCTCTGGAGGACAAACACGTGCACATACACAGCAACTGTTGCAGATCAGTCTCAGTTATTATTACTGTAGGGATGAGGAAAGTAAACCCTGAGAAGGAAGTCATGTTTGACCTCCCAGCCACATTATCAGCAGAGCGCAGCTGTCAATCAAGACATTTCACCCTGCTTTTACGCAATCCATCAAAGGAAACAGAATTTATCTTACAAAAATATGGTACATGGACATGTTAAATCTTACTAAACCATATTTAGAAATCATTTCGATATTTTCAGCTCAACACATGGATGTAAAAGGCTGATCTGTACTATCAAGAACTGTCTCTTTGAGAATATTCTGTATTTTGGGGGGTTTAATTTCCTGTTTCTTAGTGCTGGACTAAAGTTCAGAGTTTACAAAGTGATTTATGCTTGGATGGGATATCTGACAGGTCCAGACTTTACAACAAAACAATTAGTTTATTTCTATACAAGAATATACAATAACCTGAATTACCCAGAAAATAATTGGTATATTTCTGTTCCCACGATGACGTCCATGTCTGACAATGACATCAGGATCAACACTCACTAAACTGAAACAACTAAGTTATGAACAAAAACTCTAGCTCTTGGAGGAGGAGCACAGTTAGACCTGAGTAATGTGTAATAATGTTTTTAATGGAATTGTAACACACACACGCAGACACGCACGCAGACACGCACGCAGACACGCACGCAGACACGCACGCAGACACGCAGTCTGCCCTGTGTGAACCTCTTTATTTATTTATTTTTTTTCATTTGAAATAGGAGCAACAATACAAATTACAGATTAACTGAAGAATCTTTCCTTTCATTTTTTAACAGCCAGTTTCAGATGTAAATGAGTTTTTCTGTAAATATGAACACTGTGACCATGTGACCAAGACTGTTGTTTTCTTTTCTTCCTTGTCCTCACGTTTGGTTGTTGAAGGGAGAACCAGGTTTCGCTGGCACTCCTGGGTTAAAGGTAAAGTCCTGTTCACATCAATGACAGCTCAACTTGCTGCTCTTTCTTCATACCTTCTTTTACTGCGAAGGGACAGGCTGGCATCCCTGGTACCCCTGGCATCCCTGGCAAGCGGGGCTACAGGGTAGGCCTGAGTGGAACCAGCACCCTAACAGTCGTGTCCATCAGTCATTCTTAATCGTTCAGTAACTGGGAGGTTTTAGACTCTAATATACAACAACACCAAAAGTGTGCTTATTCTTTACTCTGTTGCCAATTGAAGCCCAAGACCACAACGATGTCTTGATATATATATTGTTTTGTGTGTGTGTGTCAATGCTTTGACAACATTTGTTGGAGTGTTGTGGACTCCATGACTGGCTCCTTCAAGATTTATTCTAATCATGCCACCATGACGCCATCCTAACAGAGCCGTATGGGAGTGAACTTGACTAACAGCACGCCACTGCCACATGTGGTCACATGCGTGATTTCATATTTGAATCATGCTTGGGAAAGATTTAAATATGATTTTTGGGTATTGTTAATCTGTCCATTTATTCTCACCTGTGTGTCATCCGGGGGTTTTCTCTGTATTTGTATTTATGTTTCTCACCAGCCCCAAATCTTCAGTTTGCTGGACTGATTATATCCAGAATTTAAGAAAGAGAACATTTTAAATGGACATAATTCTAAAAGTCAGACCATTTGTTACACCGGTGGCATTAGCTTGGCGAGCAAAACTTTCCTTTTTTTGTCTACTACAGGGAGAGAAAGGAGAAGCAATTAGTACCCTCCAAGGAATTAAAGGGGAGCCAGGTGCACCAGGACTGCCAGGCCTAATGGGGCCAAAGGTAAAGTCTGATTAGGATCTGCACATCTGCTCATTAAGAGGGTTATACAGTATATGCAGAAAAACTCAAGTCACCATATTTGATTCCTCATACAGGGTGACAAAGGGGAACATGGAGCGAAGGTCAGGGGAAAAATGACATGTTCCAAACCAGTTAGAAATACATTTATAAATGTCTAATCATTACCTTTCACCTACAGGGGGAAGTCGGCCCTCAAGGCCCAGCTGGTCCACGAGTATGTTGACACTGTGAAACATATCACAAATTTCATGTCATACATGTCTTTATGATCTTTGTGTTTGTAGGGTCCACCAGGACCTACTGGAGAACCAGGAAAAACAGAAATGAACAACGACAATGTATGAATTTTGTATTTTTCGCAACATGTTTACATGCAGACGTACTCGAACCTTAAAAACAAATTCAAATCGTTAATGATATTTTGTTTTTCCTCCAGGACATTCGTAACATACCTCAGATGGTATGAATTTTCTAAGTGTCTATTGCAGCATGTAAAAACATTCAACTTTTGAAAAGAAAATGGCACCAACTTCTTCTCCTTCTTCTACTACTTCAAGGGTCCTCCTGGATTACCAGGACCTCCAGGACCCGCAGGACTCCCTGGGACAAAGGTTGGATACATATTCATTGTTTATCTTTTTTTGCTATATTTGGTCACGCACCTACAGAAAGACCAGCATTAAAATCATTCATCGTCGGTAAATTGAAATCGAAACTGCAGTAAACAGATGTTGTCCAACAGTACCCGGTCAACCCAGAGGTGTCTTAAACTATGTCCATTTACTTGCGAATTCCATCTCGGTGTTTCCTCAGGGTGAAGTGGGTCTACCAGGCGCACCAGGACTTGATGGAGAGAAGGTAATAAGTGTTGTAAAAACTACACAACAACAATACCACAAAAGTAGAACCAGACACTAGAAAAGATTAAGTTTTCATGCAGCCCCAGACCTGAAAGTGTTTGACAACGTGGCTTCCTGGTCAAAGTTCAAGGTGGTAAAAAGTTGAAAAGTGAAAAAAACAAAGCAAACTTACAATAAGTCCAGTTACTTCAAAGTCTACTTAAGTAGAATTGTGGAAATGAATTGCTTACATTGATAGTTTTGTTCACATTCAGTTTGATGCTTGGAATTTCAGGGACCCCGTGGGAAGCCAGGAGAACCCGGTCCTGCAGGTCCACCTGGTCCAGAAGGTCCCAGGGGCGAGATTGGTGTCATGGGATACTCAGGCCTCAAAGGGGAAAAAGGAGACATGGGTCCATCTGGGTCACCTGTGAGTGACAGTGTTGAGCACATAACACACCACATCACATGACAGCCTTGGGGTTCTCTCACCACAGCTGGAGCTCACATCTGTAATTATCCAGAGGGAAGGCCCTGGTTCCGACAGCAGCCTTCTTATTATCTTATTAGAGATTGACTCACTTAGAAGAGATACCAAGAACAACACTGATGTTCCCTTTTCAATTGCTGTGGTAGGAAGGCAGAACCTTCCTCTTATTTTTTCTATCTGTTTCTGTGTGACATCACTTCCAGAGCTGCTGGTGATGGAAGATAGTCTGGACCTAACTGCACTTTGGGTCATTAACAGGACAACTTTTTAAATGCTGCATTCGAAGACTTTAGAGAGAACATATTCATGAAAGGGATATTTCATGAATTTGCCTTTTGTCTTGATAAATTACATTAAATTCATATACTAGAGTAATATGAGATTGAATGAATACTCCTCCTCCTCCTCCTCCTCCTCCTCCTCCAACAACAACAACCACAACAGAAACTCACAAGGATCACGTCCCGACACTTTGGTGTCAACTTTTTGAAAACAGTCTTATTGTCACACTGTAATTTAATTTATTCATATTTAACAACACTGACTTTTTTTTTATTTTTAAGTCAGCATGATGAGGCATGATGGGACGTTAACATCTGACATATTTCTTTAAATATAAAATCAATACACAATTTCTTCTTTATCATACACACAAACACACACACACACACACACACAGACAGACACATATTCTTTAAATCTACGATAAAGAATTAAATTTGTCCCTGAATTAATACCGTCCACTTCTATCATCATATTTATCTCCCCTTCCTTGTCCTGTAGGGTTTAGATGGCCCTACTGGTGAGAAGGGGGCTACAGGAGCCCCAGGCTCTATTGGATTACCTGGTGCAATGGTATGCAAGCATGTCCCTCATGCAGCATCTCTCTGGACGCAGAGAGGGGAAAAGAGGGAATTCTACTTTGTGTTCACCCAACTGTTAAATGTTGCACCCATGGAAGGTACTAATATTGTCTTTCTCTGTGCTTTTTGTTTGTCATAGGGTCCCAGAGGTGAACCAGGAGAAGGAGGAAGAGCACAAATGGTTGGTCATTAGTCCACACATCTGCTTAGTGCATGTAAACTACGCCTGGTTTACTAGCAGGTTCATGAACTCTTTCAGTGCTAAAATCTTGCTGCTTGTGTTTGTGTGACTGTTTTCAGATTTACGGTCCTCCAGGGCCTCCAGGACCTCCAGGACTGGTTGGTCCTGCAGTAAGTCAGCATTTTATTGAATATCTAATGATTGTCCCAACAGGACAAACATCTTACTGTCCTTGAAATCAGCAAAGTTACAGGCTGGAAACAGTGACCGTGTGTCCTCCTTTGGCATCTTTACCTCTGGTTTCATTTTTCAAGCTGCTTTTGTGGTCTAGTGGTCTTTTCAGCCCGTCAGGCTGGAACATCAAATCGATGCAAACCTGGAACTCTACAGTCGACATTGTCGTGGGGATGGGTTTGCCTTTCCCTGGAAGCAGTTTTATGATCATTCCAGTTTAATGATAGCTGGATAACTTCAGTTCGGACTGTTTAGTTTAGTCCAGGTGAATGGCTCTCTTCTGGTCAATAGTGACGTCACCTCTGCTTGTCGCTCTACTACCGAAACAACCTCAGCGCAAACCTTCAAACGAACATTTACAGTAATTATAGTTCAACACCATTTGCTTCAGATGTAATTCTGATTTTCTCTGTAGTTACAAATTGACCAAAGTAACTAAAATGATTTAACCCGACAAACAGTTGGTCCCCACTTTCAGCGCTGACTTGACCTCCATTATCCACAGCACACACCCAAGTTGGTATATTTTATATTGCACGACAAAATATGCAGAAATTAACAAAAAGCTGAAAACAAACGTATGTGTTCAATTGCACGTTTATTAATGAATTACTCAAAATTATTGGAAATAACAAACATTTTGAAATGACTATGTTTCAGTGATCTTTTTTATTCTAACCAAACAGAGGTGGCAGTCTTACAGTTTTGATTCTGTCTTCAGTAATTGTTGGATTTTCTTCCATTCAGGGATCTCAAGGACCCTCAGGGCCCAAGGTTAGATATTAATAGTCACATGTGTATTTTATTACATACATTATTTTATTAATATAGAAAAACATACCCCATAAATAACATTACCCAATGCTACAGGGAGAACCGGGAATTGGCATCAGAGGTGAGAAGGGAGCCACAGGTCAGAAGGGTGACAAAGGAGACAGAGGCCATCTTGGACTTCCTGTAAGTACTTCCTGCATGTTAGGATTTATTTATTGTTAAACATTCTATAATCTAATTTGTATGGATTTTTTAGACGATTGTTAGGACTATGCATCAATGCAAATATCTTTATGCTATTGGTAAATCTGTGTTGGTTTGACACCATCTTTGGCTCATTTTAGCCAATAATATTACTATATTATTAGGTTCAGATTTTATATTGCAATTCTGTTGCATGGAATGGGGGATTGGGGGTGTTAAAGCAATCCAGCTGCATTTGAGTATTAAAAAGTTTTTCCTTCTTTGCATTTGTATTTGAAATATATTTCCAGAAAATTATTTTCTGCTCATTTTTCAGTGGTGTCTCACTTTCAGTTTTTCATTCTTTGTTTCTGATTCAGCCATCATTTATTCATCCTCCTCTATCACTAGGAGTCCAGTGGCCTTTTAGATATTTTGAAATCAGCAAGCTAGAATACCTTCATGCTTTAGGAGTGGTGGTATTTGAGGTTGGAGCGTGTGGATGTGTAGATGGATTCTCACATATACATATATCCAACTTTGGTGTTATTGAAAGATGGCGCTACTCCAGAAACCTAGTAGCAGTTTGACAGCGGCTTTGGTGTCCGTCAGACCACAACAATAATCTGACCTCTAACTTCATCCACCGTGACCAGCGTAAAATGTTACTCACATTTACTCTGACTCACTGTCATGTCCTCCACTTCCAACACCCACCGTTTTTCATCATCTCAAAATGTTTTTTTGAAGTCACGAGTCACAGCTTCACTCACCCAGCCCTCACCTCCCCATCCTATCCCCCCCCACCCCCACCCCACCCCCCCACTATCTCTGCTCTCTAACTATATACAACACTACGCAGGGGGCTCATGGGTTAGACGGCAGACCCGGTCCAGTGGTGAGTGGTGCAAGTCCTGCTCTGGTCCCCTCACCATCTCATCCTTCTCCTGATCCTCTTCTTCCTGCTCCACCCCCCTGCTGCAGCTTGCCTGGTGTCTGCTTGTCATGTTTGCTTGCTTGATCACTTCCCATATCTGTTCTGTCTCTTTCCTTCAAGTAGCTCTGTGGGTACTGGACTGTTGGGCTGGTTTGGGCTCTGAGGATAGCTAGACTTTCACCAAAGATATCACATAACAAAAACTGGAATAGAATCGGATTTGGACATGAGAGTTAATTTCAAGAAGATAATTATCTTCGACATAAGCGGTTAGTACTAGGGCTGCAGCAAATGATTATTTCAATAATGGAGTATTTTTTTTGATTATCCTGGCGAATAATGGAGTCATAGGATAAAAAATATGCTGCCCACACTGCCTTTTTTTTTTTTTTAACATGCAGCATCCATAACGCTCTTGTTTCGTTGAACATGCTCAAAATAATATAAAACCTAGATACGGCGTGAATTAAACTGACTTTTACAATTTAAAGCTAAGGCTTTAAAAAACTCACTACAGCACTTTATTTTCTGTGGATTATTATTATAATTATCTTAAGCAAAACCATAAGAGCCTTAAGAGCCTTAGCTTGCTGTGTTCGGTCTGATCTGCGGACTTTCAGCAGAGACGGGATGTTTCCTTTGGAGGTGCTGCAGCAGCGGCAGCATTGTGCTATTATGATATGCTAGCTGCATCTTACAGTAGAAATGCTGCACTACATTTTCTTTTCTTTTTTATTCTGTTAAATTCTTTGCAATTTCGGCCTCACATTGATCTTCTGTGACGTCTCAGCAGCCGAGCAGTGAGCGCAATAAAAATTCTGATCCGTGCCAAACACTGTGCGCTTGGTATTGGACCAAATTCAAACGAAGCTTCGACACAAGCAATTTTTATCAAAGCTTTTTAGTAATCAAATTGCTTGAATTATTCAATTAATCGTTTCATCCCTAGTTAATACAGTTAAACAAAAGCACAAACATGTAAAATTCCTGACCAGCTTAGGTTGTATTAGGATTTCACTAGAGGAAGCGTATAGGTCTATAAAGTCACTTATTTCTACTATAGGGGATCTCTGATAGGGATAAATCTTCAGTTCCCAGTCTTGCTTCAACAGATTCCTCCCCAGACTCTTTCCCAGCAGTGGATTGCAAATTTCCCTCATCTAAGAACTGTCCAAAGAGGAGCATGTAAGGACGCCTTTGTTGCATGCAGAGATGATCAGTGGATTTGAACAGCATTTCATTCAGCATTGCGCACAGTGTCTCTAGTCCGGATTGCTGCACAGGCAGGAACCTGCAGTCTTTGACATTTTATTCTCTTTCTTTTCTTTTTAACAGTTTGGGCAGTAGTTCAACAAGCTTGCTGTGTATTATTGAAGATGTTGGGACAATAACTGATGTTTGAATGGCTCTTCGCTCTATTTTGCAAATCTGTTCATGTCCAACAGAAGGCTTGTTGATTTACTGTTTAAGGCAATGATTGGTTTACTTTCTCTACTCATGTTTGTTATTGTCGAACTGGTAATTACACTATTTACCTTTTCTGCACAAAAGGGTCTAATAGGACCAGCAGGTATGCCAGGACCAGCAGGACCAAAGGGAGAAAGGGTGAGTATCAACTATATGTTTGTTTTCTGCTTTTATTTTTACGGAAATATATGTTTAATTGAGAAATTCTGCACTCTGGATTGTCTCGACACTATAGGGTGAAAAAGGAGATGCTGGATTACCAGGACCAACTGGGCCTCAAGGCATCCCTGTAAGTCTTTTATAATAAATGCTCATCAAAACCGGTGGGATTCCTTTATATTCCTCAATAAAAGTCTGCCCAAAAGTCTGCCCTTGTTCTCATGCAAGTGCAGACTAATGTCCCATGATGACAGATGCAGGTTGGCAAAAAAAATGCCTTTGATGTATGGTCATCTGGTGGGAGTTCCAAAGATTTGGTCCAAGTAATTAAAGTCCCTAGATCTGGGTGGTCAAGTGAACAGGTGGTGCACTGATGAAGACATATGAGTAGAGTTGGGTGTGTTAGATACAGAAGGTACTGAAGACTGTTGGTGTGGAAACACTCAAAGGATAGGAACACGATTTTGAAGTTGAAGCGAATGAATGCTTGGACAACGGTGAAGATAGTGGCTGTCCTTTCAGTTTGAGCTTGTCAGTCTGTCCCCTTCAGAGCAAATTAACTGATGGGTCTCCCAAAGATCCAATGCCACCTCAACTTTTTAAAGTTGCAATTTCTACAAGCAATGTTTAGGCAAGCAGTCGTTGCCCCTCTGATGAAAATGCCTGGGTTAGACATTTCTGTACCTTCTAATTTTAGGCTAATCTCCAGGCTGCCGTCTCTTTTTGTTTTGGAGAACTTGCATGTTTCTCTGACTTTTGTCAGATTAGTTTTGGTGTGTGGCCTACATGTGGCTCCACCTGCCTGTCAGCTGTTCTTCCATAGACCCATCATTTTAAGCCATCTCCTTGAGTTCAAGCTGGTTTCCCTACTTTGCAAATATCTTCAAAAGAGCCTAGACTTCGTTGCCAATTATCTTCTAATTTTTTTTCTTCTTTGGCCACATTTTCAAAATGATCAAAAAAAGTATTAGATAAGTGGGCGTGAACCTGCTATTCCACAGATTTTTTGAGGTTGTTATAAAAGATAATCAGGTAGTAATAGGATAGTTAACATTCAAGCTGGGTCTGTATCAAATTTTAGATCAAATTACTACTATATTATTATTATAATTATTACTATAATTATTATTGGGGTTTTTTAAACATTTTAAACAGTGACATGACCAGAGGTTAAAGATAAATGTAGATTGCTTCTTAAAGAGGACAGATGCAACGTTAAACCAGAAACCATTAAATATAATTAAGACAAAGACAATACAATGTAAAAAGAAAAAACAAACAGACAGTTCACATGCATTTTTGCATGTTGATCAAACTTTTTTTTTTAAGAAGGATTGCATATTTCAGCTATAGAGGCAACTCCTCCCATCTGGTTGTGCTGCTCTTTGCTCACAGGCTTCTCTGAATTTTTCACATGGATGTTTTTACAGAATTCTTGCCACTAAAATGATGGGGGTTTTTTCATGGTTCAACTGGTTCATGTCAAAAAGAATCTGCTCTTCAGTAATGCAGATGGTATCATGGCCGGTATGGGAGGGAACGGTATTTGGTTTGTACCCCAGGGGCACCAAATGAATTAAATACTTTCCGGGGGGTGGACCAAGGCTTGTTAAAGAGAAGCTGGTAAAGGCAAATATTACCTTACTTATGGTGAGTCATTACATATTTGTTCTTATTTGTGCTTATTTGTAGGGTATTGTTGGACCACAAGGATTCAAAGGGAATCGGGTAAGCTGATGATGGTGATTTGATCGTAGTTACTATGGAACTGACTGCAATTACCTGGAAAATGTGTTAATGAAAGAAAAAGAATATTGTTTCAGCTGGCTTTAGAGGCCATCTAAGCTGTGCTGGAAAGAAGATGTCAATCAGAACCTACATCTTTCTTTGGTATTTATTTTCATTCTGTATTAGAGGGTGGGCCTCTCTGATGAACCTTAAAATAAATGAACAGTTGCAGTCTGTGGAGATGTACTTAAACTCAGACTTAAATTTGAGAGACTGGATATCAAACTCATTTTTATGTTTGGTAAATATTTGAAATGTAACAAGGAGAATATGGCCTTAAGCTGAACATTTATACCATCATGCTATCATAAAGTACATCAATAAACAGTTTACTTAAATGTATACTTTACATTAATGCACATAATGAACATTGATTATCAAATTGAACTAATGACATTATTACTCTATTCTACTTATTATAATAATAAGAAGAATAGAATAATTTTAAGAAGAAGAAAAGAACAAGAATTACTATTATTATTATTATTATTATTATTATTATTATTATTATTACTATTATTATACATTACTCTAGCCCTGAAGTTATAATAATGAGATTAATATCCATATTTCTCCCAAATTTGGGGCATTTTATCATAAATTGCACTCCAAATGGACCTTTGTGTGCCTGTATTTCATCTCCCTTTTGCAGTTTATCATAAACTTGTGACTTCTACATACTTTTTTTTCTCAGAGAATGTGTTCTTGTTTCCTTCCCTGTAACATGTGCCTTTTTTAATCTTTCCACTCCCATCTCTTTCACAAATTTTCACCTTTAATCTCTCAACAAATTCAACTGGCCTGAAAACAGGAAGTTTTCCGATTGAAAACATAGCTGATAATCAGTCGTGAATGTGACTGTCCAGTTGAAAGTGTTGAAGACAAATCTGTGGGACTGTTGCTGTTTTTACTTTTTGTCCTGTCTTCTTTGTTTCCGCAGGTCTTCCTATCCCCTTTTACTTCCCTCCACCTTGCTCTGTGGCCCATGGCCCTTTTTTTTGCCGGAGTTGCCCTCTCTCCCTCTCACAAACCTTGGCCTCCTGCTCCTCTTCCTCCTGCATTCTAATGTAGTCTTGGGTTAATCTTCCTCCTCTTACACCTCCTAATGACCTAATTGCCAACCCCCATTTAACAGACTTCTTCCTTGCAAGCCTTCATGCACTCCCTCCAACCCTTCATCCTCCCTTCCCACCCTGGCCAGCAGTGCTCTCCCTTCAATGTCCACATGTATGTTTCATTAAAATGCAAGCACCATTTTTAAGCTAATCATTTAATTTGCTTCATGTATGAATGATCTTGAAGTATTTCCTGGTATGTCCTGAAATTCTAGTTGAAAATATATAACATTTATGTAGAGCAGAGCAAAATATAAATGCTTAGTATTTAATCAGAAGGCACAAAGACATGATAATGTTTCAGCTAAGAAGTTTTTAAGTATCCATCCACAAACGCAACAACTTACTGATTTTACATTGAGCATTTCAGTCCTTTGTGTCAGTTAGCATTCATTCACACGGTGCAGGACTAAAACTTCAAACAGGACTGGGAGAACACTGTCAGGAAGTCTATTATAACCCATTATTATCGATATTCTCACATTTACTTATGTAGATCTGTAGAGTGATATAACATATTAGATGTATCAGTGCCATGTAGTCTTTTTCTGTGCTAAATCGCAAGAGTACTCTATTTGATTTGTCTTACCAAAACTCCTGCCCACCAAAACGACTATTATAACTATGATCAAGGCACTCCTTGGCAAAATGTGTTGCTTTCCTTCAGGGCTGCCAAAAATGGAAGGTTTCCAAAAGCTGTCTAATTTTAAAATACAATTAAGGTAAAATGTACATACAGATATATTGATTCCACCTTGACATGTGGGCTATTCTAACTGGAAAGGTGCTCCCCAGACCTCCACCAAGCAGGAACTTGGAGAGACAGATCTGAGTTGTCTTCCTTTAATGGAGGTTGTTCAACTTATAAAACAACTGCACACTTTAACCAGCCTTATGTGTTATGTGACAGCCTTTGATCTTGGAAAGATCAAAGCTCAAAGTCCCTCCAGAATCTGGAACATTAAAAAAATGTAATTATTTGGTCCCATTTTCATAATTTCCTGAAAACCTCATTGAAATCAATTCATAACTATTTGAGTTATTTTGCTAACAGGCAGACAAACAATCACACAACCTCCTGGTTGGGGCTCATGATACTACTTAATCATTTATATAGACTATTTGTCTTTTAATATTTTGGTAAAGGCATTTATTTCTAAGTTTCTACACTCGATTGAGGATAGTAACACAAGAAAAGACCAAACCCAATGTTGAAGCAATTCTGGGTTGGTTGGAGAGGAAGAAGCTGATGAAAATGCAAAAAGTTTGCCTGTTTTTCTAAAAATTAAATAAAAATTTTTTGCTTCATGTGTGGCTTAATGAGGAGGTCTAAAGTTTGTCTTTTTAATACACTGTTGTTTACAGGGAGAGAGGGGCAAGAAAGGCAACAGGGGGGCCAAAGGGGATAAGGGAGACCAAGGAGCACCAGGATTAGATGCCCCCTGTCCTTTGGTATGTCAGTAGTCTGATGCGCAACCAAGAGACAAAGGGAAGATGCACTATTTCAGAGTGCAACATCAACTTCCTTTTATCTCTGGTTGAAGATATTTTATTCCACGAGACAAACAGAAACCAGGCAGCAACTGCTTGGGATTCAAATAAAAGCAGTTTGTAGGCCAAATTCTTCACTCTGCAGGACTGACTCAGTCCCTGTAGGAAAGATTCTACACAGATACTCAAACCCTCCTCAAGTGTATAATCTTCCTTTCATATAACCTTTACTGGCCATTTGGCCTTTGGTCTGATACAACACCAAGGTCACCTCAGCTCGCACCTGAGAACCAGTCATTAAACTGGATGCACATAATACTTCTTGAGGTTTCCACTTGTGACCTTTGGACTCCTGCAGTTTAGAAGTGAAAGTGTAGAAGCAGAAGAGTTTGATTGGCCCCAGAGAGCCCAGTTTCTGTCAGTCTCAGGATACCTGCATGTTTAGGAGCCCTGCATCCAGTCACCAGAAGTGGAACCGTCCTGCAATCACGCACAGGAGCACAAACACTCCTCTGCCACACACGTCGCAGACCTGGTTTTAAATGGTTGATTTCACAAACAGGGTTTCCGAGGCTTTAAAGGGGAGAAAGGTGAACCGGGCCTGCCTGGCCTGGATGGGCTGGATGCCCCTTGCCCTGTGGTATGGTGCTCTTTCTTTCCCTTCACAGTTTTCCAGCATGCTACTCTCATAGGAACATGCATGCTTGACTGGATATTTAGATTCACATATTGTAGCTTACACATCTTTCACATCCAAGAATAACCTTAAGAGAGAGAATAATCTTAGCTCTAATCTTAGAACTAACATGATGAAATATTCCACTAATATCCATTAGAATCCTTCGAATTTTCACACTAGATATGATTATAACCTGTTCTAACCACATAAGATCTAGACAATCTCCACCTTTCTCCCATGTCTCTTAACTTGACCATTCCCTGCATGGAGCACCATGTTCTGTCCATCTTTAAGACAACACAATACCACAGGAGGGAAAACGAGTGGGAACCAGAGCAATTCATTTGGCCAAACACAGTCCATTCTCCTTCACAACTCCTCAAAAAATACAACTTTGCGAGACCGAAATGCAACACGCTGTAGTCTTGCCTGAAGTGTCACTTTTTATTGTTAAAGAATTTTGATTGTGTGCATTTGGTATAAACTGCCCATATTTAGTGAACTAAATCTCACAATAAAATATCTACAGTTACACACAGTGTTTAATGTTAGCCTACAGATTTACTTCTTTATTATCTATCTTCACTACATAAAAAAAGCATAGTTTTATATATATTGAGCTATGTGCATACATTATGGTTTAAGATGTGTCACAAATGACATTAATATGTATTGAAGAGCACCGAAGAAGTGATGCTAGAGGGTTAGTGAGAACATAAGCCAAATCCAGTGAAATCAAGACTCCTGGTTGACATCAGCACTTGTGTTGCCACTGTTGTCTGCTGGTTTGCAGGTGACTTTCATCATGTGGAGACTGTTTTATGTCAAAGCAGAAGGTTAACGACATGAGTCAGACTAAGGGTTTGTAGCGGTTTATTGCTGTTTACTTTGTTATTGCAAATTGGGATGGACCCATCTGTTGATGCTATCTGGAGAAGGATGATATTATTAAAGGAAACATCAGACTTCAGCAGAAGCATCCATTTTATAGATATACTAAACAAAAGGTAACAAAGAAAAAAATCATAAGTTTGTTTCCCTGAGTGTCACATAGAGGCTGCTAACTGCTCCTCAGGGATGAGAAATGTTCCTGTAGTTTCATATCAGATTAGTGTGTGTCCAACTCTGAGCTCTTATTAGTGCGAATGTGGAAAATAGCATTTACTCTGCAGGGAGTTAAATATGTGGACATGAGCTCATGACCGCTGTAGGTGGTGGACTGTAGGGAGTGCACTAATAGTTTAGTTTATTTTTAGAAATGTCATCCTTCCAGGTAAGGACACGTGTCAGAAATGTAACCAACACACATTAAATGTTAGTAGGGAAACATAAGAATGCAGCAGAGATCACGAGATGAGGAGCTGGTACCTGTTCCACCGTTAGACCTTGACGCCGGTCATTTGGCGTCAGCAGCAGTCAGATAGCAGCGTTAACCTCAAGGGCTGCGCTGGAAACATTGAATTAAATCTCCTTGGAGTTGGTTGATTTTTAAGTTGCATGCTAATTGGAAATGCTTCGATTTCAGTTCCAGGTATTATGTTGTAATCACAGATCATCAATTGATTCAATACCTGAAAAGTTTCTTCACAAATGTTTGAAAATACTGTTTCTGATAACTAGAAGTGAACAGTGAAACCATTTAACGTCCGTAGTTGTACCTGTGATATGAATATATACATTCTAAGATGGAGGATTCAAATCTATTTCTGCTCTGACACACGACTTTCCAGATCAGGATTTTACAGCTATTTTTTTAGAGCTTGATGAAGTTGTAAACCTGGTTGGAATGCTGTGTACATTTGCATGACAGCAGTTTGTTTTCTGCAGTACTTTCTCATTGTGTTTGTGTTGTCAGGGTGACGATGGCTTACCTGTCCCCGGATGCTGGAACAAAGTAGGTTGAAGAGCTTGATGCCGTGTCCTTCACACAGCGTCTGCTAACTTCATTCTAAACCACGTTGCCACTAACGTTTGTATGTTTGTTTGTTTTTTCTCTTTGCAGTGACAATAACTTGGAATGGCTTGTTTGATTGTATATAGGATATTTATTTTTTTACATATTCCCTATTCTGTTATAGCTGGAAGAAAAAGTCCTATAAAATGATAAGCCAATTTTTTTGTACAGATGGTTTATTTTAATACCTATGATAGTGTTTATGTATTGGAGTTTTATACTTTGCATCATTTTAGTATTGTGATTGGATAAGTAAAAGTGCTAATGTTGCTACAAACAATAAGCATGATATTTGTGCATAATGTGAAGTTGATAATGCCTATTAACTTATTGTATGACATTGTTTTCCTCTGAAGTACTAGACCACGCTGCGCTGAGTGGTGGGCTGGAGTAATTATGTTAGCTTTTGAAAAGTCATAGCTGAACTCTCCTCTTTGTGATGAAGTGTTGTGAAAACTTGGACAAGTGCTGCAAGTACACACCATTGCCAAATCAAGAGTTTTTAAAAGATTTAAAAACCTTTGCAAAATCTTACAAGACACCAGTGGGTAGTGTATTTCCAAGCTGGAGCTAGTTATGTTAGATGTCCGACTGTATTTAGACGAATGAATAAATGAGCAAATCTGACCAAAGAAAGGTATGGTCTTTACTGTCCAATCTTTGATAAAGTGATATATTCACAAAAAACAAGTTCAAGGAGCTGGTCTTCAGAACTAAAGGCAGTGAAACATTTGACTCCAGAAAAAGCATTCAGCTCCATTAACTGACAGAGAATCTAAGCATTCTCTGTCCAGAGATGTCTGAAAACAGACGGGTTGTGATGGCACACGCAGGGAGCCGCAGGGAGATTTAACTCCAAATTGAAGAAAGACAGAAACAAGTGTCCAAATGAACCCAGCCCTAACGTCATGGATCCTCTTTAGCTTGTCTGCCTGAGGAGACAGAGTATGGCCACCCTCAGGAGTCCAGTCAGAACCTGGGTGAAAGGCTCTTTCCTGTCCCATCTGAAGTTTAACCCTGTTTTACTTGTACATCTGCTCATCCTCCGTAATCAGTCCAAGGAACTTCACATCAAAAACAGCCATGACGGTTCCAAACATCCAGCCAGGATGGGCAAAAATACATCGTGTATTTCCAAATGAAAGAGCAAATACCTAAATTACACAGCCAGAAAATGAATCAAGACTAAAGACTAAACGTGACAGTTTATGGGATGAAATGTTGGCAAGCAGGCAACATTCTCCAAGCCCAGGAGTGTGAAAAGCTTCTGTTAGCCTCCTTAGCAAAGGCTGGAGTCATCACACGAGCTTAGCTTTTCATTTGGCTTTAATCAGCTTTTTAACATTGAAAACAAAGAATCCAGGGATTCTCAACAGGGCCGAACAGCTCAGTCATTATGTGGACCCTGAATGGCTGCTTCTGCACTGGCTTTGGGTCAAATCGACCATCTAATCACATCCAACTACTTCATCATTATCGTAGCATTAACTAATCATCAAAGCAACGCTGCAAGCACGAGGTCACAGGCAGCAGATGACATTATCGGTCATCACAGAAGAGTTGCTCAAGAATGTCAGTGTTCTGAATGACGGCTCCACTGGAGCAGACCACAGAAGCTCACAACCAGGTGTTTGATGAGAGGAATGCAGCTCCGTCATCCATGTGTAGACTTCTCAAAGACCTCCGCATCTTCTGGAAAAGTCATCTTCTTCCTCTGCTGCAGCAGTTGACCTTGAACAACACTAATGTTACACTGAAAAGGAACCTGTCTAGAATGCAAAGAATTCATGGTTGAGAGAAATAAGCAACATTCAAGGACTCGGCTTGACCGGCTGCTCCACAGTCAGGGCTCCACAGGCCAGATTAGCCTTCCTCCAGACACCGGGGCAGCTCCTGTGCAGTTAAACCTGCAGCAGCATCCAGGGTTCTTCTGGACCAGAGGTGACACCAGAAGTTAAGTCCCATTAGCTTTCAGCTCATTGTCTCACAGGAAGTGCTTTACAGAAGTTTGAAAATACAAAAATAAGTGACCCTGAAGTATTGTGACACAAAATATCATCAGCACAATCAAATACAAACTACAGTGCGTGTTTTTGTATTTGACATACACATACTTGGAAATATTGCCCATCCCTGGATCCAGGTTTCATGGCTTCAGGTTCTGACAGTTAACCAGCTATAGCCAAACCAGGACCAGCTGGAGGGCGTTTTTCCAAAACAGACGCCCAAATTGGATAAAACGTACTAGATTTCCATAATACCTGCATTTCACCAATACATAATGGATTATTTTCAAAAATGAATTGATTTTGTTTTGCTGATTGTGGCCCAGATTCTGTAGCAGGTCCATGAACACGTTGAGACCAGCTTTTATTCACGGGCGAATCCTTAAACTGGGAGGACGCAACTGTTCTACACGAGCACGTTGTTTTACTGCCACAGGAACACTTGCATCACAGAGGAGGGTGTCAGCAAAGACTTCTGAACATTTTGCAAGTGTTGGCATGAAAGCTACGTCTGTATGTCAGCCTGAAGGGATCATCCTGTTGTGTGCTTGCGTGTTTGACCACAGCCAGCCGCTTTGTGCCCTGGTGTTGTCCATCTCTGTCTTTGATTGTTGTTTGTAGAGTGTTTGTTGTAATCTGCCACCAAAGCCATCTTGCAGATGTGGATGAAAACCTGGCTGCTGACCCTCACAGGCACGCTGCTGCAGACATCCACTGCTGACGAAGGCTGTAACCTGCTCACATATCTCAATGTATCTTTGTCTAAGGAACATTTGTATGCAGGATAGTAGCCACGTGTGTTAAGCTAACCAACTTCATCATCTGACTGGGAGTGACTGGAGCAGAGCTCTGGTCCATCGATGCTGCTGCTCTTTAACAAACCTTTATTTTGCTGCCTGGATCGGCTGTTGTTATTAGAGACTCTTGTTACAACCCTGTGGGCAATAAAATATTCATTGTGTCCCATTTCTGCACCACCTCCCACAGTCATCAATGAGCTAGCTCTTTAGCATTTCTAATCTTTACATCCAGTTGTGCACGACGTGTAACAATGCTGAGCGCGTTAACTGACATCCCAAAGAACAGCCTCCACAGGCTTGGCCACGAGCTGTTCCACAAAGGGCCGTGTGGCTGCAGGGTTTTGTTCCAACCAGTCAAGCACACACAACTGGACCAATCAGCTGTCTGAGGACTCAGGTCAGCTGAGTCAAGTCTGGTAAAAGCTGATTTCTGGAATGATGGAAAACATTCCTGTGAACAGCTGACAGTGAACGAATGAAGCTTTGCTGTCTGATCAGCCCGCAACCAGTCTGAGAGCAGCAGAACCAGTCATCCTACTGGTGCCTTCAAACAGCTTTCAGTAAGAATTACAGGGCCAGAACACTGGAATTCTATGAGGATACTGATCACTTGGCTTCTTTAAGTACAGAGATTTTTTTATGCACTTTGTGCTGGCCGACATATGGACGACGGAAGGCAACGTTCCGCCATGCTGGAGCAGCTGAAATGTTAAACAGCTCGATCTTAAACCGGACTAAGATTAAGCTGCAGTTTCAGTAGAGAAATTTGCAAGTTCCAGGAAAAATTCTCAGAGTAGAAAATTCACTTCCATCTGGTTAGAAGTGTAAGAAGAGTCAAAAGAAAGTTTCTCTTTTCTCCTGATGTTTTCGGGCTGAGGAGTTTGGGGCTGTTGCCTTAAGGACCAAGTTGATTTGCTTTAAAATTGAATTTAACCATTTTTACAGAATATATCTGTATTCCTGGAGGCTTATGATGTTTTTTATCGTCATCTGCATTAACAGTGCTTGCAAGATCCAGTTTCCGTTACCAGTTTTCTCTTTATTATTAGTCTCTTTATTCTTGGAGTAATATAATTTAAAAATAAATCAAATAATCCCACTGATGAACTACATATAGTGCACACAGAAATAAGACAATTGCAGATTTGAGCTGAACTGAATGCATCAACTATATGGTCCTGTTTACTGACTTTGTAATATGGGAAACAAATTTAATTGCACATGAATCATGACATGAAAGTTAAATCTTAACATTAAAGAATTTATAGAAACTGTATTGACATGCAGGCAGTATTCACAATTATATTATCATAACCAGTAATAAATAATATCTGAATAGTAACATATCATAACATAACACCAAAAACGCTTATAGCTCAGCTGAAGCAGCTGAAGCAGCCACAGCTGACCGAGTCTGAATGTTGACTTTTCTACAAATTCAGGAAAATGTTCCTTAAAACATAATGCAACAGATTCAAGCTGTAAGAGCCTTTTGCCACCACTAGGTGGCAGCTCTACACATGATTTCTGCTGCTGCTGCATGTTGCTGCTTGTGAGTGTAAAACTGAAACTGTCTGGCTTGATTAAAATCATACAGATCACCAAAAATCACCAAAAATAACAAGCTGCACAAAACGGCTGAGTGACATTTGCTGGTGTCTGGGAGGACATATAATTGTATTCTTCTTATTTGTATTTGAAGGGTCAGCATCCTTTCCAACTGGCGAAGAAGTAGAGATACCAGAGAGTTCTTCATGAAACCACCCAAAAGGGAACTTGAGGACCCTTGGACATATCTGAGTTTTTACCCAGACTTGGAGTTTTGATATTTGGTTCCAAGGGCCTTGACACGGTGCCCACGGTCATACGCATGTTGACTTTAGTGAGACTGGAGAGCAGAGGGCTTGTTCCATCCTGTAGGAAGTCACACAGTCACTTCCTGTGACAGAGGGTTCAGAGCAGCTCACACACTAAATCTTGCCACGTGTTTCCATGAAAAGCCACAGAACAAACAGCCTCCTGATGATTCCTTGAGCTTGACTGACTGCCTTTTCTAAAATCCTTCACCTGCAGCTATGACATGTTTGAATTATCAATTATTTAATTATTCTGTGTAGAAAAATAGCATCATCAGACATCATGCCTGATTTGATGGTTTCTTTTTTGTATTAAGGTGTAAAAGGGCATCGTGGTTTCACGCTGTGATTGTAAGTGTTGTAAAATATAGACCTGTGTGTATAAAAGTACTCCTTCTTTCTCTGTAAATAGGTTGCATAAATGAAACATTATTTTATTAGCAATATTAGCAAAACGATTCTTCAAGGGCATTGAGTGGCTGCGTGCAACAGCTGATTTATTGACATATGTAGGAATTGTGAAGCATCTATTTTGGCCTTGTTCACCAAATTTTCCAACTGTTTTGCAGAACTTCTAAGAACTGAAAAAGCAGGTAGAGCTTTTTCATTAAATTACTTTATTTCTATATGAATATATTTCACATCGATGGACACTGAAATGTCCAGTTATTTTCAAACAAACGAAGAGTGTGAATAATACATTTCAAACAACTGCACATGAACTGTGCTAGTGTGTGTTAAGCAGACCTTCCTGGCTGACTGGAAGGTCTAACGTGCATTCCTGGTGTCACTGTGACAGCTGCCTTGTGGACAGACATGGCTCAAAATGCTGTTGCATTTCTATTTATTTGTTATTTTTTGAATTTTTAGTCCAGATTTCCTGAAGTTGTATGTTCATGCTACCATGAGAGAGTGTTGTGGGAGAGTCAGCCTGTTGAGTGTGTTGGAGGAGCAGTCAGACAAAAAACAACCATTCACGTCCAACACAGATCAAATCTGCTCGAACATCAAGAAGAGTTAAATCATGTGGAGAATGATTTCAATTGTTTGTTGTATCAGTTTATTCGACTTTTCTTTGACTTTACTTTACTTTGACAGGTCATGTGACATTCTCTACGTAACACATTGAAACAGCTGATCAAACTTTTCCTTTTTGTATTTGCACAAATATGAAGTTTTGCTTATTTACTTGGTTTGGAGATGACAACTGATCTGTGCTTTTACCTTAGAGACGTTCTCCAGTTTCATCATACACGGCTGTATGAGTTGTTCATATTTTACTGCATGAATTTGAATTGAGAAATATGAATTTGATGTATGACAGGAATGCAATATTTAATGTTGCAGGATGGGATTTGGCCCAGCTCCTGTGCAGCAACCTGTCTCTTCTTTCTTTGTCATTCTTTTTGTTTCACTGATGAACTCATCATATGTTCAGATCTGAAAAGATCAAAGCTGAGTGGAGAATCTTAGTCAGGATGAGCTTGTCTTCGTCCTTTTCAGTTTGTTCTCATGAATCTGGAGAACATGAGAACTGTACTGCTGATAGGAAAACCAATCAACTCATCCATACTTGGGGTGGTGGGATTAGGGGTTAGAGTCTCGGGGTTAGGGGTTAGAGTTTTAGGGTTCGGGGGTTAGAGTTTCGGGGTTAGGGGTTAAGGGTTAGAATTTTGGGGTTGGGGTTAGGGGTTAGGGTTTTGGGGTTAGGGGTTAGGGGTTATGGTTAAATGATGCTGTTTTTGGCCTTGTGGGTGCAGCTGAGAAGACTGTTTCTTTCTATCTCCAGAACTTTCACCTGCAGGACGGGAAGCTTCAAATAACAGTGGTTAAAGACACATTACATTGAATTAGAAGAAATTATTAAATGAAGTGAGGTGCATTCTGTTGGGTGCTTGTGCTGTGATTACTTATACTAATTACAGGACTACAACATCAAAACTGATGCAGTTTTGCAAAACCTGCAGCTTTAGCCTAAAAGAGTTTGAGTGGCTGAACTGGCTGAAACCAGCCGACACTGGCTGAAATCATAAAGTACGATAAAAGCTCTCATCCTGTCAGGAGTCTCAGCTTGGTTGAGAATCTTAACATTCGCATCTACAGAGTACACTTTCCTGTCATGAGCTGATGTTCGAGTTTAAGCCATACTTGATGTTCAGTAGGTCTCCCTGAGTCTGTGTCTGACACATAAGCCTTCCATATGGCGTCCAAAAAAGGGAAAGAAAGAAAATCAGAGCAAAAAAAGGCTGTCTGCACTTCACAATGTGCCTTTAGCAGGAATATCCAGCCTTCATGGTCGAGGTTACAGCAGCAATCCCAGCGAACGAAGCTGAATCTCACAGCTGCAAACATCTGGAACACCAACTATCACAGCAGGTTGGGAAGGCTGATCTTTACACTGCGTTTCCTTAGAACCTAAAAAACCAACATGAAAAAGGTTCAAAACAGAAAGAGATGTGATCTAATGGGTCTGCAGACGGGGGATTGGTCAGATTCAGATCCAGGGCATTTTTGTTGTGAGTTAACACTGAAAGAAGATGAGAGATCTTCATCACATCTGGAGCCTGTAACTGACCTGTTGAACTTTAATTTTTGCTTTCCAAACAAAATCATTTGTACTTTTTATAATCCAAAGAATGGCAGCTGTCATCACAGATGGCAAACATGTTTGAATCATGTGTCACAGTCAAATAAAGAATTCTATTTTTAACTGATTCTGATTCTTGTTTTAAATGTGTGAGCCTGTCTGTTTTCATTGGATTTTTGAAGTGTGTGTGTGTGTGTGTGTGTGTGTGTGTGTGTGTG